>JAEMON010000006.1:11054640-11074470 GCA_030264115.1 Lygus lineolaris | reverse complement strand
TATTGGATGCGGATTGCGTGATACAAGTCCTCCCATAACCTCCAATGCTTGCTTAATATACATTTTTAAACTTGCGCCAAAGTGATCTTCGGAGTAGACATAATAATTTATCAACGCCTATACACATGTTTCCATATTAAAATAATGTGTTTTACGTACATTTTTAAGCTCCCAAATAGGCTGAAAAATCAATTTTAAGCACCCTAAATTTCCGGACCCCCCCTTTTTTTAGGGGTATTTCATACCCCGGATGCCCCCCCCCCCCCCCCCCCCCCCCTAATTGAAAATCCTGGGTGCGGCCCTCTGTGCGCTTCCCAGAGCCGTTAAATCTCAACCGATGTGCTTGCTTTTTTCTGTTGAACTCGGAAATTCCCGACTCAACCTTGGGCTGGAGCCATGGTGCCAGCCTGGCACCACAGGGTGGCGCCCACAAGGATTCACGTATTGGGTATCGCTGAACATAGATTTTGGATTTCTGTTGTTTCAAGACAATTTTCCGTCTTGAGGGACGTCCCATGACATGCATTCGTTACTCAACTATTATGTTTTTCATGGTGCAGGGATTTGATTAAATTCTTAACGTTCCTCATTTTCAAGTCTTTTTTTTTAATGATATAAGAAGAGATGCAATTACTTATACTAATAAAATAATATTCCACCGAAGAATTCTGCTTTACTAATATTTTTCGCCATTTCACTTGTAAGTACAGTAACAAAGTCGAATGGGGAATTCCGGTCTGCTACACAATTTTGCATTTTCGACTTCAAATTCGAATTCAGCACCCTTGAACACCAACGTTCATTAGGTTGGCTATAAAACCGGTGAGAAGATCATGCCTGACATCATCAGTATCTTTTTTACGGCACTCGTTTTCGCTCACTTTCAATCATCGGACACCCCACATATATAGCACCTTTTTGGAAAGCTTTCACAAAATCTTTCAGTTTAACGGATAAAATGGTATAGTCGGAATTGCCCATTCGCATATTGATGGGAACCACTTTATCGGTAGACACCCTGTACGATCACTGAAAAGTTACTCCAAAAATGCACTCAGGTGAAATCACCCAAAACGGCATAGGTACTAAGGCTCTTTTGGCCTAGTGGCCGTACTACAGGTACCGCTTTTCCATTTAGATGATAACTATTCCTTGCTTATCTTGTACAGGTTATACAACTTCCGTAACACAGCATGATTTAGTAAAAAATCCCTAGGGCCGTTACTGCGAGAATCCACTAACCAAAATAGGTATTTTCCTTTCTTTCGACTTATGTGCCAAAGTTTATGCCGTCTTTCTACGCAACCGTCGTAACCTCTCATCGGTACCAGCGATAAAAAATTACGTAAAAGCGTAAAAGCGAAGGAAACTGTAGAGAACGATTGTTAAAAACATCCCTCAAGTGCGATTCCTGGCGAATGAGTCCTCGTTTTCTTGTTATGTTGGCTACCCGAACTATTTCTTTACGTATTACATCTAAATAGAACAGATAAAAAGGAGCTGAGTCTACCTCCGTCATTCTACTTATATATGCACGACAAGAAAAAGTATTCCGCTTTCGCGAACGTCTTAATTGACTTTTTGTCGACTTGATTACAACAGTGACAATTGAGACGTTTGGTTCGTAACAGGACGATGTTCTCGAAGCTTTGATTCCCTGAAACACATCCAACTTCGTACCTATACGTTTTTAAATTCAGAATTTTCCTAACGGAATTCAGAACTTTAAAAATCAAATTCAGAATTTATTGTCAACACAAAACCCAGTATTATTGTCCAAATCAAATTTCAATTGTTTCAAGTCAGATTCAAATTTGTTTCAATTTTAATTCAATATTATTAATTTTGTAAAAAAACTGAATTTGAAATAAAACATCTGGTGCGAGGCTCCACACTACATTCCTCACCCGTGAAACCTGAAAAATGGCAATTTTTTCGGATTTTAACGCTGATTTCAGCCCTGAATCTTTTTTTGTGTAGATGAGGGGTATAGGAACTTGTTTCTACTTGTTAGAGTTGTTGGAACTTGTTGGAACTTGTTTCTACTTGTTAGAGTTGTGTTTCTACTTGTTAAGTCCTGTTAGAATCGTTAGAGCAGTTTGGGAGAAAAGCTGAAAAATGGGCTAAAAAAGACTTTTTTTCACCTATTGGAATATTTGCTCCCCCCAATAATTGACCTGGAGGGCTGAAATTCTTAGGGTCTCTTCCTCATGATGAGGGGTATTGGAACTTGTTTCTACTTGTTAGAACAGTAAGTCCTGTGAATTTCAACGAAATCGTTAGAGCAGTTTGGGAGAAAAGCTGAAAAATGGGCTAAAAACGACTTTTTTTTTCACCTATTTGGAATATTTGCTCCCCCCAATAATTGACCTGGAGGGCTGAAATTCTTAGGGTCTCTTCCTCAGACATGTAGAAACCAATCCTCGAAATTATTTTATCATTTTCGTAGGGGCCGTAATCTTGTTTATACACACATACACATTTTCGACCTCCACCACCTCCTCATAAACCCAAAAAATGGAAAAATAGTGTTTTTAATTTGTTGTCACTATTTTCTCTAGTCATCTCTGCATCCAGCGATGACTGGAGCCCTAGCCACTGCTACATACCTAAAATCTAGGGTGAAATATCGTATCTCTACCAGTGAATCCCAGTGGGTCACATTACGAGTGTTATTTACTAAGTATAACTGAAGATCCTGATTCATTTTGTACCTACTTGATCATATGTATGGAAATACATTCCTTAATCTATCAATCCTCGACAATGTTGTTCACATGGCGAAGTTTCACGATGCATTGTAAGCTGTTACATAGATAATATGAGTGTAATTGGATTTTGGGACGGACATCAGATCCCCACAGAGTGAATGTGGGAACGGAATCGACACTCAGTCAAGTCGTAGTTTTCACTACACTCGAGTCTCTTTGAACCGCCGCTTCGTCGACGACGACGGTCGAACCTCCCGTTTGATGGACGACGTGCAGAAAACCCGCATATTCCTCCTTCTCATTTGAACCTGCGACAAATTATTTCATGTTTTTTTCACTGAGTTTTTGCGTAGGTACCCAAAATTTTTTACAGGAGGATTAAACGGTAGGTATATAAATCAAGTTATGACGTGCAGAAAACCCACATATTCCGCCTTCTCATTTGAACCTGTGGCAAATTATTTCATGGTTTTTTTTTTAATTTTTACCTACATTTTTTTCACAAGAGGATTGAACGGTAATAAAATAAAGGGAATAAATCCGGTTATGATGTAGTGCGGTAAATGTACGGTGATTGGTTGGCACGGTTGGTTCAAATTACATTTTTGTGTAGCTAATCCCGACCAGTCCAATCCAATAATCACGTATTTAAACTCTACGTCATTGAGCGGTTATTTCAAATATGTAGTCAAATTCTTCACATCGTTTATTTGAATACGTTCTATTCAAAATACAACTTTGAAAATTGCTTGAAAAAAGAAAACTTAGTAACTACGATAATTATTACCACTCCTACATAATAAACTGTGTATCGACTTGTATTTTTAATAATTAAAACTTACATTAGACGATGCTGCTTCTGCGGAGCCGAACACCAAGTGGACCGGACTTCTGTAAATGTAGAGAGTAGTTAGGTATAGTAAACTTACTACTAGGTGGGGTTTATCTATTTCAATGTTTCAAGAGGGGGAAAAACAGTATGTCTACCTACAGGTATACACCTGTATGATACTTCCAAATGTATTTAATGAATGCAAAGCGGATGTCAATATATAAAGTTGATCAGGCCCCGATTTCTGGTAGGTAAATATCTAGCGCTCTGGGCAGGTAAGCTATAGCCCTCTCCGACCATTTCCAGTTCTCTCACACACTATACAATTTTACAATTTCAAGCTTATATCAATTATAGTGCAAAAAGTTAGTTTATTTATGTGGGAAGATGGAAGAGACACGTGGAGCTACACGTGGGCTACACGTGAGCTACGTGGGGACCAAGTGCCCCAATTAATCATTCTACTCGTATCTACCACTTGACTTATTCCTGATCTCTACCGCACTCCTTACAATTTAAAAGTTTGTAAATTACCTAACTAAAATAGGGTTAAATTACAAAATTAGTATATTTTAAAACTGGCAATCAAGTTGCGGGAATGATATGAATGGTTTCAAGAGCAAAGTTGATGGAGATGTATGGTTTCATGATTCTTCTTCGTCGGATACGAAAGGGCCTGGAGCCGAGTTTGGCGGGGACATTGGTAGGTATATGGTACATATAGTGAGATGCCTAAAAAAACTCTTTCTCCTTCTCTGGGGACGTTCATACTTACTACCAACCGTTCGCTCAATGTGAGAGCAAAAAAAGGAGCAGAAACACAAGTGTGAATCGCAGATCTTTCCGAGTAGGAAAATCCTCGTTGAAAGATCATCTGATCGAATGCATCTTTTTTTTCCCACCGATTTTTTATTATTTTTTCTCCAGTACACACTACTACTCGCGAGCTTAACCTATCGATGATTTACCAGAAGGGTTGCAGAATTTAGCTTAGCTAGCAGCTAAGCTTAGCAGTGTGTACCTGTACTTTCATGGTGGTGGGGGGCTTTGACTCAGGACTCCCCCGGGTGAGACTAGCTCAGATGGATGAGTGCTGTATTATGCTTTCATATCGATAGGATGGTGGAACTGCAGTTATTTGGCCTGCCGTCAGTTCCAAGCAGCAGTTGTTTTATTAGGGATTTTGTGGGTTATTTATTTACTGAGCTGATCCGATAGGCAGATCAAACACTCGATATCCACACTCTTCCGGACTTGTGACACGGCTCCTTCTTGATTAACATAATATGATACCTACCTTCAAGAAGGCCATTGTGCGTTGTAACCCTTGGCCTTCTTGAAGATAGGTATCATAATATGTTAATCAAGAAGGAGCCGTGTCACAAGTCCGGAAGAGTGTGGATATCGAGTGTTTGATCTGCCTATCGGATCAGCTCAGTAAATAAATAACCCACAAAATCCCAAATATATTTTCATAGGTCTCCAGTTCGATCCCCATATTTCCCCCGAATTTTTCCCCACCTTCTTCGAGTTTTTTCGCATTGAGAGAGTTCAAATTTGCCTCCTTCCTGTATCTGACCGGTCACCGTTCCCGACGAAGGATGCCAGATTCCCTCTTTTTCAGGATTATATGGACTGAGGTTGATGGTTTCTTCTACCGAGATTTCTTTTCCGGCTTGTTCTCGTATTCTGTAGGGGGTGGGCGGTGAGTAGCTTTAGCTCAGTTGGTTGGTTATGGCATTTCATTGGCCATAGAGGTGATGACGGAGACCCTCTGAGAGCTGTGAGACTTCTTCCATCATCCTATCTGCCAGCTCTCATATATTTATGTTTTACAAAACTCTAGGGACCTAGTCGTTGTTGTTCCTCCATCTCCGACTAACTCAACTTCTCCAACACTGTACCAACTTATCTTTGCAGTATAGTTAGTCCACAGTTGGGAGGCAGATGTCCTGCTTTTCTTTATTTACCTCATCTGCCTGCACCAAGCTTAGTCTCAAACCTATACTACCTATGGTATCTACACTAGTAGCTTTACTGCTTCCTATTGACACTTACTTGGAGGGTGTTTTAGGGACGAGGCTTGTCTCCCTGACGACCATGTTGGAGAGAGGGTCAGAGCGACGACTCGCCATCCGTTTGACGACTTTACCGTCCCGCAGGCGCTGCTTGCTTCGCACGCCACCGCTGGCTTTCAACTGGTTGATGGCCGTCTGAGGGCTTCCGCACAGCTTCCCCAGCTCACTCGGTGTTGCGATCGCTTCGAACTCGTTCGTCTGGATTTTGAAGTTACCTGATTTTTGGGCCTGCGAATGAAAAGAAGTACCGAAACCTTTGAAAAATTTACAATCACGCAGTCTGACTTAACCTTCGAACTACAACGTGTGGGCAAAAATGACCCGAAGGCGCTAAAGAGAGGGGTGGACAGAAGGGTAGTATTGGGAGGTATCTTGGTCCTTGAGTAGCTGTCCAGCCAGTCTCCTTGCAGCTGCCAATTGAGTTGGAGAGCTTCCAAAGGTGAGTGACATTGAATAGTTCAGCTAGAAGTGCTAGAAAACGTGGTTCGGGCCAAAATGACCCGACGTTGTAGAGTGTATGAAATCGATTTTTCGTCAATTCATTTTTTTCTTCTCCGTGTCTACATGAATTTCTGTGAGTTTTTCTGAATCTAACTAATTGTTTCAGTCAAGGCAAACAGCACACTATTCATACCTAACTGATGATGGAATTCCACGTGTGATTTTATACAGAAGAATGACACCAAGGAAATGTGATTTTATAGGTTTATTTCTAGATTGATGAAGCTCGCTCATATTATTTTAGAATTTATAGTTTTATATCTACTGGCTGGGGTCGGGTCACTGGGATTTTGTTTTGGCGGCCAAAATCCACAAAAAATAAGACTGATGACACAGTGTTTTGAAATATTGAGATTTTAGGATTTTGACGAACTGTAATGTTGAGATTTTGCTTATTCCTGTTTATTGAAATTTTTAGTCATTTGAGAGTCCCTTTTCATTTCTAAGAAGTCATTTGTGGATTTTACCTTGTTGCTTTCGAATTTCATAGGTTTTCTAAAGATTTTATTTTCTCTCATCTCTCTTTTTGTAACGTTTTATTGCATTAAAATAACCTATTTTGAAGGAATGCTGGCTTAGTGCTCCTTTGAAATGAACTTTTTTGTCCTAAAAAAGTGATTCGGTTAAAAAAGAGCCGACGTTGTAGTTCTTGACCCTATGTGTCACGTTAAAGTTTGAAGGTTACCTAATAATACGGGTAATAGTATACAAATATTAAAAATGTATACTTTCATGTGTTTTTTCGACTAACCACGGTTTTAGCGAATTTTCGAAGAAAATTGTACTGTTGCAATGGGATCCAAAATTTTAATCAAGCAAATTTCTGAACACTTTTTCCATGGAAATCCATTTTAGAGTATTCTAGAATCTGAAGAATCCTGAAGTTTTGTTATAAATATGATTATGTTTAATCACACTCACCAGCTGTTTGAGGAGCGCCTCGGTGGACTGAATGGCTAATATCCTCTCCAAGGAAGAAGCTGAACTCTCGCCGTACGGGCTGCTCAGCGCCATCATCGCTGTGGGCGTTCTATCTTTCTTCGACGTCCTTCTGCGCTCTCCTGGACACGCAATAGCGATATCACTACGATATTAGTGTACTCGACAATTGAATTAATATGTTCTGTTTTCTGGAGATTTTATAGGAGGGGTGTCCGACGATCAACAGTAGGCTAAAGCGGAGCTTTTCTTGCATAAATTTACGAGTAAGATGATCACGAAAAGGGAGATGATGGATATCGTTCAAAGCACTAACCATTCGTTCAAATGAAAATCTATTGAAGTCCTGTTTCGATTTTTCGTTAAATAACCAAATATATTACCTACCTATAGGTTGATACCTGAGTAGGTACTGTTCATTTACTAAATTTGAATACCTCTCTAAGTTAAACATTTTCTCTCTCTTTGTATCTTTTCTTAGTTTTTACCTCGATGAGCTACCATGTATGGAAATATGGACTATTCGTTACTCATTGGGATTGTTCCAACCGCAAGAATCGGATTTAACAATTCAGTTCAAGAACTTGGACGGGTTGGAACAGTTCGGGACTGCTGCTGAGTTGATGAACTGAAACGGAATATGCGCTGTAGGAATTCTGCGCAGATTCCGTTCATGAGCTGACTACAGTTGGAACAAACCTAATCCTATCGAATGACGAATAACTCCAAAGTTATTATGACCATTCGGAGTTGACGAATAACGAATTATTTTCAAATTATATATTCGTTATTCGTTACCTTTATCTGTCGGTTCCTCGGGCGGGTAGGCAAGGGCAAGGAAGCCAAGGTGATCTGATTTGGAGGGAAAATAAAAAGGAAAGTGAAAATGAAGATAATTTTTTTTTTTTTTAATTCAATGAAAGAATCGTTTATTATGATTATTATTTTTTTCACTAATTTTATTCACAATAATATGCATTAAGCTCAGTCATTTTGTCAATGGTGTTGATATCCTGAACCGCTTGAAAAATTGAATCCATGAGCTAGCCACATGGAACTGGAGAAAGAATCAAGAACGTAGGAAGAGTAGAGTTACAATTTATTTGGGGAGCTGTGAGAATTGCTATTTGTAACTAGGTAGGAACCATTACTAAGTAGGAAATAAACAGAACTGATACTGTAGACTTCCCATTCCCAGCATTTCCTGTTCCAAGGTGGATGACAATATAAATTCCCTGCTAGAGGTCATAGAAGTGATCTCAAGTTCTAACATTCAAACCATCCCATTGGTTTATAGCGCAAAAGAGTTTAGAAGAAGAACAACTTCTCCAGGGACAAACCTTCTGAGTTTGACCTTGAAACATCTACCACCCATTCAAAATGGAGCATTGGATTATTATGGCGCCTTTGGAATAAGATCATAGGCACGTTCACACTGTTCGTTCAAACGAAAACATAAGTTAGAAGTAGGTAAGTCTCATTTTGTGCGTTAAATAAAATTGACCCATCTATTCGTGACTGAACACTGTCCATGTTCAAAATTCGAATAATACACTAAGCTCAACTGTTTTCAGTTTTCACATTGCTAAGCGAAATAAGCTAATAAAATAATATAAGCTAAGCTTAACCAGCTTGTACCTTTGAATGTTTCATCCAGAGTGCTGTGCGTACCTATACCATTCACGTCACCCCAAGTTTTAGCTCGCGAATCCTCTCATTTCGTGACAGGGATTATAACATACTCATCCAAGGAAAAACAAATAAGGAAACATGACCTAGATGTGACATCTGACGAGTTTCCAATATTAGCAATCATAAATCCATCACATTGTGAAACGGTGAAACCTGTTGTAGTATGCAGTTTATCTTCCGAAATTCCGAATGTTACCTATTTCATCATTTGACTCTTCTTCCGTCTTCTCGCCCTCCGAATCATTCGTCTTCTTCTTCTTCTTTTTCTTCTTGTCGTCGTCATCTTCCTGGTGCTCTCTGCTCCCCTTTTGCGACTCTCTGCTCTTGCGCTTCTCTTTCTTCCCGCTTTTGCTCTCCCTACTCCCTTCTCTGTGTGGTTTGTCGTCACTGTCACTCCCCCTTTTCTATATTAAATTTTAACAATCCAAAAAAAATAAAATAAATAAATGCATAATAGAATCCAAATAGGCTATTGGTAAAGTCAACAAATATAGATTTTAACGATAGATACCAATCAGACACACAGAGAGCTTTAAGTAGGACTATGGTTTTCCTGGTATTCAGTGTATTCATGCGATATCCACACTCGTCCGGATTTGCGACACTGCTCCTTCTTGATTAACTTAATTTAACCTATAGTCAAGAAGGACAAGGGTTACAGCGTTGCACTCTCCTCAGAGGGGACCGACATGGCTGTTCCCCCTACCACACCAGCTCTTCAGCACCACAAAACCACATCGTCCCTGCCTCACCCACAACCAAACGGTTATACGGCAGTATTCATCACTATAGTATGGTGGAACTGACGTTGTTTGGTGTGCCCTCAGTTCCAATTAGCAGTGATTTATTTGGTGGGTCTTGTGGGTTATTTATTTACTCAGCTGATCTAAGAGAACAACAACGCGATATCCCCACTCTTCCCGACTTGTGACATGGCTCCTTCTTGATTAACTTAATTTAACCTATAGTCAAGAAGGCCAAGGGTTACAACGTTGCACTCGCCTCAGAGGGGAGCCTGTAGTGATGAATGCTGCCGTATAACCGTTTGGTTGTGGGTGAGGCAGGCTTGATGTGGTTTTGGTACAAGAGCTGGTGTGGTAGGGGAACAGCCATGTCGGTCCCCTCTGAGGAGAATGCAACGTTGTAACCTTCGGCCTTCTTGACTATTAAATTAAGTTAATCAAGAAGGAGCCGTGTCACAAGTCCGGAAGAGTGTGGATATCGCGTGGTTGTTCTGCCTATCAGATCAGCTCAGTAAATAAATAACCCACAAGACCACTTAATAAAAATATCGTCCCATGGATGCCCTCTCATTGATTAACTAACTGTGTTCTGAAAGCAATGAAATTGATACGGCATCGTATAGACCTTACATCTACAACAAAGGGTTTGGGTGCTTAAGTAAGTACCTAAAGTTATATGTATTAAAGTCCATTCTTTTTTAACCCTGTTTTTGTATTAGTGATATATATGACAGGTTGGCGATCATTGCATGTATGTACGAGTGTGGCGATCGGAAAAGTCACAGTAATAAATTATTTAAACTTTAAATGCCTCATTTCGATGCTCTACGCAAATTATACCTGTAAGGATACGAGGAATGTATCCACACTTAGCACCACACTTAGTATAGATGATTCTTTAAAATTATCATGCTTGCCTTTTTGTGTTGGTGGTCCTCCTCGTCTTCCGTTTCGTCTTTACTCTTCTTGTCATCTTTATCCTTTTTCTTCTTCTTCTCCTTATCTCCTCCTTCTTTGCCTCCTTCCGTTCCTTTCGAGCAGTAGGTGATTTTAATTATCGTCTCGTTCGGGCAACTTTCGTCTTTCTCTACTTTGAGGATCGTCGGAGACCCCGCGGGCGTGCACTGGTTCACCAATTTCCCGTTTTTGTCGAGTTTCATTTCAAACCGCTTCATGACTTCTGGTGGAGGAGGGCAACAATCCTACAACAATAATACAGTAGATAGGTCATAGGTATTATATTTACCTATACGTATCCGTGGACCTATGATTATCAATCTGATTTCTAATTTATAAATTATCAGCAATAATTTTATAATCTGAAAGAGACACATTTTGGCATAGTCACTGCAGTTTTTCAAAATCGCTTTCAGGAAGTTTCGGTTCCCCTCCTCAGGCCAATGAAGTAGGTAGTGGAAATAAAAAAGTAATATACCCCAGGTATATTAATATAATTTAATTTTCTTTATAATATAATTAACATAATTTCTTTGTGACCATTATTCTAGGAACCTGCAAGTTTTCAATCTGAAAAGACCTTGGTACCTTGGAGATTATATGGATTATTAACGAATACGTAGGCACCGTATAACATAATATAATTATAATACCTATACTCTTTTAATTTTGAACATGTTCATTAGTACTTCATTAGTAGGGCCAGAAATGGTGTAAAATCGGATGATTTTTCTAGATTAAACCCCTCCATTTTCTCCCTTCAAACGCAAATATCGAAATTCCGGAGAGGTATAGGCCTACATCCATGTTCTAAGGGGGAATATGTAAGAACTACGCCAAGAATAGCGAAATCACTCTAAGGGTGGTATTTATAGACGGTTCTCGAGTTTCAAGGATACCTTGAGATGGTCTCCTCGAAATTTTAAATGTGGATTCGGGTTAGGGAATCCTCAAAGAACAACTCAAGGTTTCCTTGAAACTCGAGGACCGTCCATAAATCCCGCCGTAAAAGACTCAGTTTCCTTAAGAAAAATACCTTCTAGCCCAGTGAAATATTAGAATAAATTATTATAAATATTGTTGGACATTTGACAACTTTTTTTTTGTTGTAAAATAGCACATTTGACAACTCTTTTTTTTTTTTTTTTTGCAATATAGCAACAATAATCCACTTTTCACAACTTGGAATTATTTCTCCTTCCTTCTCGTATAAACTAGGCAATCTATCGAAGACACGTGGACAGCCCTCAGGTGATGTATGTTGAAATAGGTCAGCATTGAATACTCAGTACCTACGTGTACTCTTAGTATACCTACTCTACTAGTAAATCTTAATATTTAGGAAGATTATGGAATTCGAATCTTACTATGTAGGCATCTAGACGATTACCTGTTGTGGCTTTTCATTTTTTTGGTCACCCTTCTGGGAAACAAAGCAGGGAAATTGAAATTAGTTACAAAACAATAATGAAAAATGTACAGAATACCGGCATAGCGACTACGTGACAGTCGGCTCAGATCCCATTACCTCTTGGTGGTTAATATAGGTACCTTCAACAAATTACATCAAGAAATTTCAAATCATCCAGTACCTAACAAACTACCTTTCGCCTTATAATAACGTTCGGGAGGTGTTTCGTGTTTTCAGACAGAACATTGCTATCGAAGTTAAAAATGGCAAAATTTGGTTTTAGATGACAAAATAAAATGAAAATACGAGCACAAGAGAAGCGACTGCTTCAGATGCACCTAGAAAATTACCTGTTGGTCTTGTTTCTGCCCGCAAGGGTCACAAGGCTGGAAAAACCCAAAATATTGAGATTTATTTATTCTTTTAGACAGCGTATAGGTACCTGCTGACCTAATATTATGTTAAAACTGTTGCTAGTTAGCCTCAAAAGGATGTTCAGATAACGATGGCTTATTAGTTCAGTATAAGATTGAGTACCTACCATTCAATTTCTAGTGGGGTTGGGCCATTAGGCCAATTGTTTGAAAAATGTCCTGAAGGAAGATCCAAATTATTCTCCAAATTTGAGCAACGCTCATTGATCATTTCGTCGTTTGGAATGGACATCTTTGTTGGATTTTAGGTACCTACATTTGCGTGGAAAGGTACTAGTACCAATTCATTTACGATATTCGCATTGAAATTTAAAAAAAATTAAGTTAATTATTATTGTGGCCTTACATCGGGACAACGGGGAGGCGGGCAGGGTGGTGGCGGACAAGGATCATTCCTAGGCTGACAGGGATCATTCTTAGGCTGACAGGGATCATTCTTAGGTTGACAGCAAGGCTGGTTGCAGTTATTGCTCTGAGAAATAAAGAAATGTTAGAGAGATGAAAAATCTTAAATGAATTATTGTAGAGGTTCCTTGCTGAAGCACGCCAGTAAGGTAAAACTTTTAGTTATGTAAACAGTGAACTACGATTAGTAAAGATTAGTAGAGCCCGCTCGCCCACTCACCACCACTTCAAACTTCTTGGTTTAAAGTGGGCAAGTCTTACTTTCTTTATGTGACCGGAAGAGTAACGGGAAAGTCAGGACTATAGATATTGGTTTGGAATAATTTTTCATATATACAAAGTAATTTTTTCAACAAAAAGGCGTAAACAACGGAAGTTTAAAAAAAATTGCCAATAATAAATTATGGCTAGAGTGTTGACAAGCTGACAGTGTTGGTCCCATTCAACGCAGAAGTTGATGATGTTCTACAACTTTTCTCTTGTACAAAGATAATTTTGTGGGTTTCAATGGTCAAAAACGTGAATTTTCTAGGTTTATGTGATATATGACCCCGCAACTAGTTATAATTCGGGATAAGCTCTAAATATCCTCTAAGAATCGAGGAACACGAAGTTTAAATAGAAAAAAAAAAAAACATATTTCACCCCACTGTGCGTATAGACTAAACAATTACAAGTGCTCTCTTCCAAGTGCAATGTCTAATTCAAGGAGTCTTCTCCAGATTTCATAATTTATTATTATTCGAATGGGTAATTATTAGTGATAATGATGATAATTATGAATCGTTTCACCTGTTGCTGATTTGATTGTTTGCACGGATTCTGCTGATGGTGATGGTGACCCTGAAACCATAATATAATCGATTATTCATAAAAATTTTATCGCTAGGAATCGACTTTGTACCAAGACCAAGTAGGTACCATGATTATTATCTTTCTAAAGAAAGTAAAAATGTAAGTAGATAGGTACACAATCTTCCAATTAAACATCATAATTCAATAACAAATAATTTATGCCTCACCTGGTTACTGTCGTTGCAGGGAGAGTTGCAAGAGTTGGACTGAGGAGGAGGACACGAGGCAAAAGGACATGGTGGGGGCGGACAGGACGGCTTCGGCGGTGGACACGATGGTGGCTGCTACAATAATAATTGCAAAGAAATTTAGTGAAAATATCAAAAGTTCCATTCATACAGCATGAGTGATGAGCGAATTTTCAAAGAATAATTCTAGAAGATTTTGTGGGAATTCCTACCGATTCTTATAGGAAGTTTGGCGCTGATTCCGAATATACCTCTTATTACTATGTTTAATTTACACCAAAAACCTCGAAAAACCCTACCTACGTTTTTTTACCCTTAATTTTCAAAATGTGACCCTTTGGAGTACTCCAAAAATTCTGGTTTTTTTCAAAGAAATTTCTGTTTTTTTTTACTCATAATTTCCAAATGTGACCCTTTGGAGTACTCCGAAAAGTCTGGGCAACGAACTCATCCTTTCTTTTGTTATTATTGATATTTTGACTTTTTTTGCATTTTTTAGATCAATCCCAGGGTCAGATATCGCCTGGAGCGTCACATATAAATATATATATATAATAGGCATATACATTATACATATGAGAAAGTATGAAATTTCAGAAATTGTTTTAGAATAATCTGAAACGGATTTACACGGGGACAATCTTTAAAATTTTGCATAACTAAAATTTTGAAGCCATTGCAATAGCTGCGAACGTTAAAATGTATACATATACCTTGATACGAATTTTAAGTAATTAGCGAATCAAATATTGCAACTAGCAAATATTGCAACAAAATTTTTGGTAGGTAGGCGAATGAAAAATCTATTGTACGTAGTTTGTTCTGTACAAATTACTCCTGCATTTGTCTACGAAGGTAGATCGTACTTATAGTGTTGGGGTGGGATTGTGCATTCGTTGCTTATGGTCCCGGCTGTCACAACAAACGGTACTAAAAATGCTCTCAACATTTTAAGTCAAAACCTCAAAAGTGGGACCTGCTGTATCGTACCGAGATAGACACACGATTATTATTATGTACGTGCATTTACTACCTACCATACAGGATGATGCAAATTTATTGCACAAAAAAATTTATTTCAGTAACTAGAATTTTTTTTGAATGATTTCTTACTTGGCATGATTTCTGACAATGCGAAAAATCCTGAAAGTTGAAAGGAATTCTTATTTTACGAATAGTGGTCCTTAAGAATATTGCCCAAGTTCTTCAAATTGGGTAAAATAGCTTAAATGGCTCATTTATGAACACTCACAAAAATATTGTTTTCAATAAACTGCAAACAATTAATAAAAAGTTCTAGCTGACATAGTGCAAATATGTCACCTTATTTATCTACTAGGTAAATAAATAATTCTTAACTAATATACCTGCAACATAATAAATAATCTAAATTCAAATTGAAATTGAATATCGGGTTAAATTTCAATAAAAACACCTTGTTCCTATTTTCGCAGTACACCAGTCCATGGCAAGTTATTCATGTAGGGGGTTAGTAATTCATGTAAGGGACTTGGCATGTTTGTGTAGACTTAAGGTTTACTGAAAGAAGGTAGGTACCTAGAAGATACTACCCTAAAATGCCTCCGTATAATAAGAGAAGAATTTATTTATAAGGTTTGTTTATCCATAAGAAAAGAAGTTTTTCGATTCGCATTGAAATTATCCTCAGGCTTCTTCGCTGTCATTCTTATTGTTCGCTGTCATTGTTAGTAAGAGGTCTGAGGATGATTTCAATGTAAATGTCAAAAAGCTTTGCTTGTTATAAATAAACTTCTGATAGGTAATTCTAAAAGATGTGTTTTTCCTGACAAAGACAATGTGTAATAATTTAGATTAGTCTGTTTGTAATAATTACCCAACGTCGATGAATTTATCATATCCAAAGAGTTAAGCTAACGCCATTAATTTATGGCGTCAAGTATTCTCAATATTTAATCAAGTAATCTAAGTTTGATCATTCACAGTGATTCCCAGTAGGTAGATAAGAACTATTGAGTCGAGTTGTTCCCATTGTATTCCATCCATGGATTGTGATCTATTCAAAAACACGAGGAGTGAGCGCTTCAGACCGTTATTTACAATAAATGAAAACAATATTGTAATCAGAAATGGCGAATGGCCAATTCTGCCGATATTTACACATAACTTTCACAATTTTCATCAGTTATTTGGAGGCATTTTAAGGGATTTTGCATAAGCGACGTACGCCCTAATGCTCCTCTATGAATTTCAACGCGCAATGAGCGCGTGATGAGCAAACATCAAATCCTGCAAATATCAATATTATTCATCAGGACCTAATTCTCCAATTTTGCTCAAGCTTGTACAGTAGTTGCGGTCTGCTGTTGTTATACTAGTTTCCAGCGTTTTTAAGTGACAGTTTTTTAACCTTTTTTTTTTCTTTTTTTTTTACATAGGATGTAATTTTTGATAAAACATCAACTGTAGACGATGAAGGATCATCTCTGGAACCCAAATTTGAAAGTAATAAATTCAATTCAGCCGTCAAGTCGACGTGGCACTTTATTGCACAATCTGATCCAAACTCGAGTACGAGGTAGTTATAGGCCTTTAAACCCAATCTGATAGGTGTACCAACTCGTAAATATTAAGTAAGAATCGGTTTCCCAATTTTTAAGAAACTCAATCCCTTGTTATAAATGTATTCTGTAGGTTCCTCAAACATACCAATTTCGAACAATCTATCTCTTCCATCACGATTTTCAGAGGTTTCTTCAGCATCATCGTGTTATCACTAGTAGGAGTCTGGCTCTGTGAAACAACATGTTTAAACGTATAGGTAAGTATAACAGGTTTTTTGAAAATATCACCTACGTAAGTTCACCAGTTGTGATAACTTCATAGGTATGTGAAATTTATGAGATATATACCTAATATTCATGGTGATGACTATATTATGTACCTACTGTGTCTCACTGTTGTCACATTATTTCGTCATTCATACCCTCATACATTATCTTAACTGTAGGTATGTGAAACTAGCGAGATTGGTATCTTTAGATCAGTCCACTCTGAATTATGTACTTCCAAACAGAATCATACATTGAACCTGATGGGAGGGAAAGTGCAAGAAACCCAAGTGGGTACATCATTAAATATGACTAGATAGGTACCTATGTCAGTATTTAATACGTACGTAACTATATGTATCTTCTTCTAGCATTTTAATCTGTGCTACAATTTATTTTTCTCATTTTTTCCTCGACTATTCAAATTAATAACCTGGGGGATATTTATAAGCATATCCTTCTGATATTTTTTGCTGTAGTACTGTCGGCATGGTTCAAGTATTTCACAGCTGAAGAACAAGCATAGGTACCAGATCGTCGTGCTTGTTTTTATTTCACATTAGACAGAGCTGGAGTGATGATTACCTTTATAGAAAATTTGCACCTCCCTCTTTATAATTTAATACATACATATTATGTACATATTATGTCATCCACACGTAAGCCAAAACTATTCTCGAAAATACCGAAGCATTGTTTCCTTCCACCGTATTCGAGTACCTACTTGTCTGAAAAGGGTACCTAAATTGCACCTACATGACCCAAACTGTGTGAAACTAGGTTGGTGAATTATCTTTGAATCTCTTAGATATGGATCATAGACCCTCAAAAAGATTCTGATCTATGTACAAACAGAATTTGTTCGATTTTATTTATAATAATGATATTATTCTTTAGGGGGTACCTACTTTAGGATTAAGATGGCCCCTGGACGGAGGCTGGTAACCGCGGCCGTGGGGACCCGGAGGACCGCGCTGAGCTTGATATCCTCCCTAGAACAGCGTTAGTAGAACGTTTAATACATCACGTATCTATACGAGATGAAAAACGTGTAAAAAATAAATTCGTTTATTTGTACGGAGACATTTTTCTGTAAAACGACGAATTTTAGAATTTCGTACCTTACAATAATGCCTAGAATTTATCTTTTGTACTTAGAAGTGATTCATAGAACATTGGAAGAAATCGAGGAATATGAATGGCTGAAACCAATACCTAAGATATAGATAGTTGGGGACTACTGAACCACTCTTATAGTACGCCACTATAAGAATACACAGGAACAGCTGTATTATACACCAGTGTATATACTTTTAAGAAAACTATAGCAGTCTTGTCAGTTAACGATAACACGTAGGTATACGTATATAAGGTCCTCATAATTATTTACCTATCATAATCTATACAATACAACCACACTTAAAAAAAACTTACCGACTTAGTTCCATCAGAGCACGGAGTTCGCGCCTGTAAATGAATTTGTAATAGACACAATGAGATTACAAAAGAGGTGCCAAGTAACTGAATGAGAATATCAACCATGAATGATGAATTCAAATAACCAATGAAGATGTGATATCTGCAGGTTGATATTAATAATTAGACACTATACCTTTACAATTAAGAGGGGTCCAAGACTATCCAAAATACGTAGGTACAGCTAATAAATTAACGAATAAAAATAAAATATACCTCTTTGGGTTCAAGTTTTCATTGGTTATTGATAGGATTGTTTTACTCGCTTAATTAACCATCACTAAATACCTAATTCAGTGGTATTAATAATTATTAACCATCACATAAATAATTCAGAGGTATCACATAAATAGTTCAGAGGTATCACATAAATAATTCAGAGGTATTCATTATTAACCATCACATAAATACCTAATTCAGAGGTATCCTATACCTAGAAAACACGCTTGTAGGTAGGTAGATACCCGAATCATATATAGACATACCGAATCCAGTGAATAGGTAATTAGCACCTTAGGGTAGGTAAGCCTAAGTAAAATAGCCAATAAGTAAAAACTGGGACACACCTACCCAAGAGTTAGAAAATAATTAATCAATGTGATTTTACCAAGAATGGTATCTTGCATGGAGACGGTGGTGATGACGATGGCGGCTTATTGTGTGGCTTATTGGGGCCCTCCTGAAACAAGTATAGGTACTTACCTATTGTTATTCCTGAAACAATTGTTATTTCCAAGTTGCGATATGAAGGAATTGGAGGAGCCGACTAGTCTTACGGAACGGTATATTAAGTAGGTACGAGAATTGTGCAGATCGATCTACTCTTGTAAATGAGTAAAAAATATCGGGAATAGGGTCAAAAATAGAAACCACTCTACCACCAAACTTTCGGTAAAAAGTAGGTATAGTTTATTCATCAGTTAATTATGTGAAGGGTGACTCATTTACAGCGTGTGATTCTGGATCTTGTTATTCGTTTTACGACCAAATACTTAATTCCTACCTGAAAGTAGAAAAAAATTGCCAAGTTGGATGTGGCACATAGCTTCCACGTATCCATAACATTATTGTATATATCTAATATATAAAATTCTCGTGTCACAGTTTTCGTTGCCATACTCCTCCGAAACGGCTTGACCGATTTTGATGAAATTTTTTGTGCTTATCCGGTATCTATGAGAATAGGCCAACATCTATTTTTCATCCCCCTAAATGTTAGGGGTAGTCCATCCCTAAATTTTTTTTTAATTTTTTAGACAAAATTTTTAATTTCTATTTTTTTATAATACAACATACAAAAATACATACAGTCCTCAATTTTCACCCTTCTACGATCAACCCTTATTTTTTAATAAGGGCTCTTCCCCACTGTCACGCGAGCGAAGCGAGCGTTTGGGATCTGGACAACCAACCGTCTAGAAATCCGGCCGTCTAGAAGTAACCGACTAGAGATCATTTATATATATGGCAAAACAACGTTTGTCGGGTCAGCTAGTAACATATATACAAAAAAAATCATCAAAGGGATTATTAGTTACCAGCACAATCCCTGAAAATTCCATCAAAATCGGATGAAAATTGTGAAAGTTATGAAAGCTTCACATTTGCGCATGCGCAGTAGCCACCAATGATCCGATCTTGATGAAACTCATAGGGCTCTATCGAATCTCCGATCCTCAACTTTCCTCCAAATTTGAGCGGAATCGGACCATTAGGTCGAGAGAAATTGATGTTTCAAGGATTTCATGTTTACACCTGCGCAGAGGCTACCGTTTGGCGGCTGGTAATGAATTTCATA
>JAEMON010000006.1:11022912-11044972 GCA_030264115.1 Lygus lineolaris | reverse complement strand
AATGGAACTTTTTTTAATTTTTTATTTCTATGGTAAATTTGGTTTTCTCAATGTGAGAAGTTTTCTGTAACCTAGTTATTGAGTTCCCTCAATGGATTGATCATGAGGTTATCAGGTTCTTGGTAAGTATTCAAGTTTTGAATCTTGAAATTATTCGTTTGGCTCATCACTAGCCCCTAATCTCTATTGAATTTGCAGCCTTCGTTATGACTGACCCAACACCCAAATCAGGAAAGTCCCTATCAAAGTTTCATCTAACAATCAGTTTATTTTATTTTGTTGTTGTTTGGTAGTTTCCTTTAAAAATGATTCACAGAAGTGCAATAAATTAATAATATACTGAAATTTAATGCCCAAAATTCTCTCTCAGGAAGAGGATATTCCAGGCATCATAAGAAAACTCGCTGATCATTTCAATCAGCAAAATGAGTCCGCCGTTCGTGTCAAAATCCTATCAATTTTCCGAAGCATTGGTCGAATGGCAGGAGCGGATCCTGGAGTAAGTTCAGTTAAATATAGTATATTATTACCTACTTATTATCACAGAAGTGGTGACTTCCGTGCTGCCAAGGTTCTTTATTTTACATCAAGAAGGTTCCCGTGCAAACAAAAAAAGGGATTATTTTCTTATCAACTCCTAAATAACATTGCTTCGGGTGGTGTCGCTTTCGATTCTAAAGATTGGGAACTATTTAAATAATTTAAAAACTTCCTTGTAAAGAAAGTTTCTAAGCTTGGGCGATTTTGGCCCTTGGAGATGACTGATAGTAGCGCCAAGCTAGTGGCCCATTTACACCCCGAAGGATCTATATTACCTGTACAGTTCATGTTCCCGATAAGGAAGCACCAATTTAGTTTCAATCAAACTGAAGCTGCTCGATTAGTAAATTTCAATATAAGCTTTTCCGTTTCCAGTATTAGCTTTGAGTAATTCCGAAATACCAGGTTACGAAAATTAGAAGGGGATTCCAATCCCTTCTGGCTACCCTCTACTTGTTCCATAAATATTATACCAGTTGTTATTAGTATGTTTATTTCTGTTTCAACAGCTGCTCATCGAACAAACTATAAAGATGATTCAAAAAGAGACTTCGCACAAAGTGATCGCTCAAGGCTTGACGACTCTTCTGGATGTCTCCCAGTATATTTATCGGCAGGATGATCATTTACTCAAAATGATATACAACATGGCCAAACATGTGAGTACCTACCTCAGTTGAAGTTTTCTGAGTAGTATTACGTTCTGTCCATGGTTTGACAAAGTTTCCTCTGAAAAAATATGCTCATTACATTGCTGATTTGTTTCCCATTCTGCGTTTACTTTCTTCGTTAAAAATGGCCAAACATGCGCCTCTGGTGTAGATTGAAGATCAGGAACATTCAAATCAGGAGGGGGGGGGGGGGGGGGTTCTGTAAGCGAAACAATTGTTGGTAACAACAGTTGAGTTCGTAAATTTGTGATTAACGCCGCCATGTTTTGCAAGCAAGGTGTTCTGTAAGGAAGCTACATCGACAAAAGCTTGTGACCACCTCGGGAGGTGGTGAGAAGATTTGTCGAGATGAGGTTAGGTGACTGAATCCCGTTATCTTGGATTATTATCTGTTGATGATAAAGTCACAACGTAGTACGAAGTGTAATAAAATCCATAAAATGACTATTGCAATACTTACAGTACGTTGTGGGAATCTCTTCCAAAGATTTAAGATCGGTTAAGTTAACCTAATATTGAAAAGGAGAGAGGCTGAGCACTGAACGAAAAACGGGTAGGTATATTCAGATCAGAATACAGAAACGGAATCAGCTTTCAGAATACTTCAAATGCACAGAGCAAAAGCGAAGAATCCAGTCGAACAAAAAGACGAGCGGATCAGCCGTGGAGAAATCAGTTTCATAACGTCAAGGAGTGGCGCTCCTTGAAGACCGAAGCAGTCGATAGTCTGTTGTGTGGTAGATAGTCGATGTGTGGAGTAGTCATTGATTCTGACATTATCATTTACTGGCGATCATTTTAGCGTTTGTATTGAGTAATTAGCGTGATACGTTAAGTTGTGGTAATTTTGAGTGATTTGAACCATTAATTATAATGTTTTCTTCCTTTCTCCTTGACATTTACAATTGATACATCAAGTACTAACTTGATAATTTGTCACAACTCTTGTTACAACAGTCATTCTGCCGTTTTGACCTTCCAACAGTGTAGTTTTCAACAGTTGTGATAGCTCCAATGTTACAGAACCCCCCCCCCCCCCCCCCCCCCCCCCCCCCCCCCCCCCCCAGGTCTTTTCATTCAAGAGAAGAACAAAAGAGGGGTTCCTTTCATTGCGGCAGAGCTAAAGGTATCAGGTAGGCTGTAGGCACTTTCTTAATTCCAAATTGATTCATCCGTAAGTATAAAGACTAATTCCCCGATAATTTGAGTTATCATTATTTCAATATCGATCAACCTTGTGTTTCAGTATTTGAAAGACACCAACCACTGGGTGAAGCAAGTTTGTTTCCGCATCATCGGAAACCTCAAACAAAATGACAGCTTGAAGGTGATTGCTGATTACATTCACAGTCAGGACGCAAGAGTAAGAAGTGCTGCTATGGAGACATTGGTGAGTAGTTTTATTCTGTTCTTGAACGATTTAATCTATCCATAAACCCATGATTGTATTATGGAAAATTGGTATTATGGAAAATGCAAAATCAAAAAATAGGTGGGTGATTCTGCAAAATTCGAAGGGGGAAAAATTGGTACAATGAATTATGCAAAAGTCGGAGAAAACTGGAAATAATACTGTTCACAACCTTACTAGAGGATTTTTATGGATTTTTGACGGACTTCGAGGGAGGTAGAGACTTGATGAACGCAGACTGAACTACAAATCGTTGCTATTGTAATGCCTGGAGTGTACCTTACCAGGGAAAACCACAAAGGCAACCTTCGTTCCTGGTCTAAATTCGTGGTGATTGCAGTTGTTTTTATGAATTTGTCTTATTTGCCTAAGACGAGCCTAATCAAACTAGTAGCGCACCATAGTAAGTAGGGCGCCATTTAGTAACTAAGAGAGGGAAAAATTGAAAACCTCCAGAAGATTGCACCCCACGTCGGCATTATTAAAATGGAAGAGTCATAGTTTGAATTTGTTGTCAGGAATCTGAAAAGCCTCCCGCGTGCCAAGTCTTCAAAAAAAATTCTCAATATTTTTGAATGAAAGTACTTGTTGAGTTGAGTTTAGAACACATTCGAAGTTTCTGGGCTGCAAGGTCGCCTCAACCCCCTGAGTGAGCTCTCTCTATTGTTCACCTAATTTGTGACGTATAAAACCTTAGTACTGATGGCTTCTTTATTGTATGTTTCATGGTCTAATAAATTCCGAATTAACTTTTGAAGCATTCGATTTTCAATCAAATTCTCCCACCAACCACAGATGTCTCATATCTCTGTGTTTCTTGCTGACACATTTTGGGTTTTGGTGGTAAGTAAATTGTCATAATAAGATGTAAATAAAATGTCATCCCCAGGTAATTCTTCACGAGGACGGAGAGAAGTTGGAAGCTTCAATGTACCCCGACGTTTGCCACGCTCTTAATGACGACTATGAGATCGTTCGAGCTGCTGCTCTCAAACTCGTCTGTCTCATTGGGAATGCTTACTCAGAAAAGTAAATTCATTACTTCCGAATCTACGTAAATTTAGCTGTAGTTAGTTGTAAAAAGTTCACTAGGTATAACTCTAATAGATGGAGAACAAGCTATAGCCACTTATTGAAGATAATGGGACGTGACAAGCTTGTCATATTGTCTTTACATTCTTTCATTTAGGTGAGTTCATATGGACTCGTAAAGCACTGTGACGCAATTCAAAGACTATAAATATTCCCGTAAATAGCGCAAAACACCTTAAACCTTTTTTTTAGATCTCCTTCTTCTTTTAGACACCTTTTAAACCTAATTTTTAGATCGTGGATAGTCCGATTCAAAAGTCGTCTCGTGTAAAGAGCGTCAAACTAATCAGCCAATCAAATTCAATTATGAAAACGCGTTTTGCTCGTCCATATGAACTCAGCTTCCTAGATTCAAGATGATAGATCTTTGGATTCTACTTTGGTTTTTTTTTATTACATTCTTTAGAACATAACCTTTCATAATTTTTATTAATGCACTACTTACGGAATTCTCTGTATTTCCAGTGTTGTTAAAGTTCCCAATACTACCGAGGAGATTCGATTAATAGACGACGCATTTTCAAAAATTTGTCAGGCTGTCAATGACTTGTCCATGCAAGTTCGCTACCAAGCCATGCAGTTGCTGGGTTCGATGACCAAAGTGGATCCATACTTCCTGAACCAGACGTTGGATAAGAAGCTCATGAGTAATATGAGAGTAAGTGGCTTGAAATACCTATTGCTACCTAGTAAGAAGTTGCTTCACGAGAGATCCAGCGAGATGGGAGTGGTCCATGGGGAAAAATGGGCTGACTGCTCTCAAAGACTCTACTATCTTTGTTAATGGGCTGATTTTGCTCTCAAAAACTCTACTATCTTTGTTAATGGGCTATGATCTCAAAGACTCGACTATCTTTGTTAATGGGCTGATTTTGCTCTCAAAGACTCTGCTATCTTTGTTAATGGGCTATGATCTCAAAGACTCGACTACCTTTGTTAATGGGCTGAATATGCTCTCAAAGACTCGACTATCTTTGTTAATGGGCTGAATATGCTCTCAAAGACTCTACTATCTTTGTTAATGGGCTGAATATGCTCTCAAAGACTCTACTATCTTTGTTAATGGGCTGAATATGCTCTCAAAGACTCTACTATCTTTGTTAATGGGCTGACTATGCTCTCAAAGACTCGACTATCTTTGTTAATGGGCTGAATATGCTCTCAAAGACTCGACTATCTTTGTTAATGGGCTGACTATGCTCTCAAAGACTCTACTATCTTTGTTAATGGGCTGAATATGCTCTCAAAGACTCGACTATCTTTGTTAATGGGCTGACTATGCTCTCAAAGACTCGACTATCTTTGTTAATGGGCTGAATATGCTCTCAAAGACTCGACTATCTTTGTTAATGGGCTGACTGCTCTCAAAGACTCGAATATCTTTGTTAATAATCAGATTCAGTATAGTTGATTGACTTCTTGATACTTTTGGCGAGTAGACATTGGCCATGTAATAGACGTTGCACCTCAAACCAGCTGCGTCAAACCTTATTTCGGTTGTATTCTAAATAATATTGTTTCTATTTACACTATGTGATAATCTAAATGATATTTCAGAAAAAGAAGTCGCTCCATGAGAGATCCAACGAGATAGTGACCAGTGGAGAGTGGTCCACGGGAAAGAAATGGGCTGACGATGCTCCCAAAGAGCTACTCGACAAAGATGAGGTGAACGTCGTGTCCAGCGGCTCTTGCGGCGCTTTCGTACACGGACTAGAAGACGAATTTATGGGTAAATATCAGTTTTGTGGTTATTTTTTACCTAATTGTGTAAATCTGACTGCAGAAAGGTAGTTATCCTGTTTTCCAAGTTCTTTCATTCGATGGTATGGTATGGTTTGGATGTGTAGAGGGGCACTGGGAAGGCTGGAGTGAGCAAGAACGGGGGATTGCTTAGCCAATTTAGTATCACATCAGACCAGAGCTCATCCTTATTGAGTGTGAGGTTTTTGATGTGTTCATTCTTGCACTTGTGGGACTGGATTGTCCAACTCTTAACCAGGCTTGTAAAACCTCCCATTTGTTAATCATGCCTCACTATCATTAAATTCCCAGTTCAACCAGTTGAAGATTAAATCGTATACATTTCCATTGCTATTCTAGAGGTTCGTAGTGCTTCTGTGGACGCTCTGTGTAACTTGGCCATCCAACATCCGGAGTTTGCAGTCTTGTCCCTCGACTTCCTCGTTGACATGTTTAACGATGAAATAGAAGCCGTGAGGATCAAGGCGATTGACAGCCTGACGCAAATGTCTCACCACATCATCCTCAGAGAGCATCAACTCGAGACCATCCTGGGAGCGTTAGAGGTAATTTTCAATGCATTGATTTGTAAAGAGAGGGGAGGTAACCACTCTTATATCCTTCGACATTTTGGTTGGGTCTCAAATGGGTATATTCCATATGGATGGATGGAGATGTATTCATCGACGTGAATATTTCTATCTGAGACAGTAAGAGATACTCATGTACACTTTTGGCGATGATATAAACAAAGTCGGTATGATGGGTCAAAGAAGTTTGTTGAACTATAAATTCTACTATTTTTATCGGTTCAAGGTATCAAGTAATGACAGATATTTTGATATAAATAAATCGGTATATTATTTTAAATAACAATAATTGATCATGTACAGAGATTATTACAACATTCATAATACTCGTCAAATTGTACATGTTCACACATCAACACCTCCAAAAGTTGGGTGCAGGCATTGCTAAACATTATGGAAAAATGAAAGAATATTAATGTTTCTTCCATGTTTCTGAGGATGGTTGATGTTTAGCTTCTTGGGGAATGTAGAGTAATATTAATGAAGGGGCACAACAATCTAAATGTGTTGAGTGAGAATGTCATATTTAATACTTTTGGGGACCCTGTGTATCAGAAGTCTCCCATCGTAGGAAAGCATAGCGAAGGTCCAAGGGTCACCACCGGACCATTCTGACACATACACAGAGTCTTCCATCGTGTTGTATTGTCGTAGAGGTCCGTCGGAGTGTTTGGAAGCTGCCTCAGATGGTTCGGAGGCCACAGAGGCGCCCCACCACAGCCGACCAGAGGCGTCTGACCCTGAACTGAGCAGGAGTTCATCGTGGAGGGGGTTGAAGCGCACGCACCAGGCCCAGTGCGTGTGCCCTGAGAGGGTGAGCACGTTACTCAAAGACCTAAGGTCCCAGATTTTGATGAGACCATCGTCCCCACAGGAGCTTAGTGTATGCTGTTTGTTGCGGTTGTAGTCAATGTCCCTGGAAATTCGAAGCTCAGTATCAAACCAGGCTTTGTGACCACAGAATAATGGAGCAATGATTCGAAAACAAACTCTTGAATCGATATCAGCAGGTTTCATTTGAAATTTGGCATTCAAACGAGATCCTACCAACACGTTTGACCATGATAATAATAATAATCATTGGGATAAACCTTCAAATATCGTTACTCGCCTAACCTTGGTGAGACTGCTGTGTGTACACTAGATAAGCTTTGGCACTTGCCAAAAGTCTTCAGCTTCAGTCATACCGACTTTAGTCTGTTCAAAATAGCCTGTTGTTATTCTCACCTGACACACTGAGTGTGACATTGCTCCAAACTCCATGCTTCAGTATTGCTCCGTAGATCCCAACCTTTCAGGCAACTTTCTTGTAAAGTTGCAAAAGCTGCTCCACTTTCCTGAGGATTCCATTTTCCATTGGTAAGTTTGTGGCTCCCTGCAAAAAATGGATATTGGTTGAGTTACTTTGTTCAAGATGTCCCGCAGTTCTTGTTCAGTGCAACGTATAGCAAGAAAATTTGCCATAAGGCAGCTGAGTATGAAGTGAAGAGGCTCTGCTTGCTTTATGAGAAGACCAAAAGCAACTATGAGTATCTCCATGCGATAACATAAATGTATTGAACCTTTTTGTGGATGCTGTTAGTTCTTGAAGTATCCAAGTTATTCTGCCTTGAATGTCATCGATAGAGTTCATCATAGAAGAAGTAGTAGAAAGGCACACTTAGATATTACCACACAGAATATTATTCTGATTCGTGATGAATTCTGACTGCTAAGACGCTGCCATCTGACGAGATTATGCTAACTAACTGGCCATTAGTGACCTCATCACCGTAATAAGCACACATACAGAAAGATCTCGATCGGACTCCTCGTTGCTATTTGTTTGGAAATTGGATTGTTGAATGAGTCCTTACAGTTGCAGTTGCCTGACTATCTATCAAATTTTCGGTGAAAGTAGTAGACTATAAATGTGTTAGCTATGATGTAAATAAAAAATAAAAATATTACCTTTGGTGGAGACAGGCTTTGTGTAAGATTCGCTACAAGAGCCTTTTCCCAGATCCCAAACCACAAACCTCGAGTCTGTCACAGTGACGAACTTGTTGGCCTCGGTTGGATGAAAATATCCAGCCTGAAATTTATTAACAACACACTTCAATAACGCCCTAAATTAGGCTTACAGCAGAAATAATGTTGGTAATTACAATAATTATTACAATGAGAGAGAGTTCTTACAATCCTCCGAGTGTAGAGTCGGGATTCTAAATAGGTTATTACTGAAGTCAGAGCAAAATCAAATGAATGCCAACTCGTCTTATTGTAGGTACAGCTTTCGTATTTTCGGTTTTTTCCGTCCTAATTCCCTAGTTTTCTCTTGAGGCAAAATAATGATCAGATCGAGGAAACAATACATAATATGTAACACGCTCGATAACCCGTCGTAACACACTTGATTTGACATCTGTTCAAGAGGGGTACCTATGCACTCTGGTGAGCAAATGTTCAACTTCGGGCTGCTCCCTCGTTCTCGATCTTGTGAAACTACACTTAGGTTTCCAATTTCATACAACTGTTTTATTTTCATCAAATAATGTGGAATACGAGACGTTATTTATGAGAAAAAAGGTAAGAATGCTACAAAGAATCTTCCCTCTCCATTCCAATTTTCATAGAATTTCTCCTATCTGTAGCTATCATATTATGATAGCTTGGTACTCCACTCATTTACCTCCATACACGGTCTTTCACTTGGAGGACTACAAGAACACTCTGATAAACTAGTCATAATTTTTGGATATAGCACTTCAAAAGTCCTAGAAAATACAAAATGAAGCCATTAATTTACCGACCGGTTGTTTTCACGGTCAGTGTTATTGATATGTTTACTACATTCCCACCTACAATGGGTTTACCTTCAGATTGTATCGGACTTACAAAACCACTCTTTCTTGAAAATCTACCCACTTATTTCGACTATATTTCAAATCACGTCAGAAACATAATTTACTCTGGTTTCGTCTTCGGTGTCGATAGTCGTGAGCTGCTTCAGTTGGTTGTCGTCCTCTATTATGTTCCAAAGGCTGCACTTCTGATGTGTGCCTCCTTCTTGAGTGAGGGTGTTGTAGCAGCTGGAGATGAGGATGTCGTTTTGAGGTGACCAGTGGAGGTGCCAGAGCTCCCCCTGTGGGTGAGGGTACGCCTGCAATAGAATCCATTCAATCAGATTTGTATTTGTTGTTGGAATACTTTTATAATGGGTTTATGCATTTAAAAGGAGCTGGAAATTTAACATGAATGGGCTACTTGCAAGTCTGATTTTTAAATTGTTGATTTCGGATTCAGCTCCCTTCGAAACCAGTATCCGTTTTCAGCTCGAACAACTATCAACGTTCAATAATATAAGCGGAGGAAAACTGCCGTGCTTTGAAATAATATAAAAGAGGGTAGGTTAGGCTATGGGCAACCTAGCAGCAGTGTGGTGAACTAAAATAGTATCAACAGACAAAGGTGACAACCACAGACTTAATGTTGATACCTACTAGATGAAATTTTCCAGTGAGAATTTGCTCCCGAAGTTGCGCTCAGTACTCCAGAATAATTTTTGGCTGGGAAACAATCAAAACAATGAGGACGATCCTTGAAGGTGGTGTTGGATACATCGATCAGTTCACAGCTGCAGCGTTGCTTGCACTAGATTTCGCCATATTGTCAGTCGGCTTTGAAAGATCGTCCAAGATTCTCCAAACTGTTCTCGCCAACAATCGACGGAGCTTCATCGTCGACAATATTAAGAAAGTCCTCGTTTTTTCAAATTTTGTCAAATCTCAAATTCACAACTAATGAACTGCAAGTTTCCAATACCTACGGCTATTGGAGGCTATTGGAGGCTACGCGGTTGTACTGTTCACGTTCACGTTTTCATGGTGCAGGATTTCGTTGTGAATGAATTCAAGTCATTTCATATTTCATTTTGGTATAAGAAGAGTCGATTTCAATTGTCACTATTGAAGTGATAAATCACCTAAGAATTTGGATTTTTCGAACATTTTTCGCCATTTCAATTGTAAGAGTAAAGTCGAACTTTTAATAGCATATTTTGAGGTTTCAGGGACACATTTTCAAGTTTTAGCGACATATTTTGGTGCATAAAACAGCTTTTTTAGTGACCTAAAAATCCGATCCCTCATTTAGAGAGTCGAATATTATATTATACCTATTATTATGGTAAAATTAATAGTGGGTATATACTATTTATAGTTAATATAAGACCGGAAACGAATCAACTGTTAACATTTAATTTGAAGCTCTTTAAATCAGATAACATAGGTAGTATATGGGACCACGGGAAACTTTGACTTCCTATCTGGTCTCTTCAGTCTCCCCTTTAAAGGGACTAGAATAATTGACAGTCTCTTTCTCTAGTCTTCGTCGTCTTTCTTGTTCTTCTTGCCTTTGGGGGCTCCAGGACCCACCCCCAACCAAGTCCTTGTAGGCCTCGCTTCCCCCTCAATCCTTGCATTAACGTCCATGTCCTTTGGATCAGCTTCTTTTTCTCCCATTCTCGTCAGTCGCTCCAAATCTGATTCCACTTTTTTCCCAAATTTTTGATCCGTGTCGTAGTTGTCGTCCCAGTACCCTTGGTTAGGAGATTTGCCTTTTGGTTTCTTTTCTAACCACATATGAACGAGAATACTAAGTAATCAATCGGTACACCTAGTTGAAAACTACAAGAGCATCCAAATCATGCCCAATCATTTCCAGTAGGTACCTTAATGTCCTACATGATTTCCACAGTGCTTCCTGACAATGGACGTACCGGATTGTGCTCTCGTCAAAGCTAAATTGGATGTCCACACATTTTTTGACAGTGCTATTCAGCACGATCCAACGTAGTGTTCAGACAAAAATTACATTAAAGTTCCATTCATGCAGCATGAGTTGATGGGCGAATTTTTAATGAATTATTTAAAAGATTCGGTGGGGATTCTTATAGGAAGTTTAACGCTGATTCCGAATATGCTATTTGTTCATATATCTAAGATGGTAATTTACACCAAACACCTTGAAAAAACACGTTTATTTAATAAATCGATTTTTGAATCCAAATTTTCAAAATTTGACCCTTTGGAGTACTACAAAAATTCTGGACAAAGAACTCATCCTTTCTTTCTGATATTATTGACATTTTAAAATTTGTTGTTGTTGGATTTTTTATCTCGATTCCAGGGTCAGAGTCTGGAGTGACACTTAAGAAAAAGTGTTAAATTCCAGGAATCGTTTTAAAAGGGTCTGAAACGGATTTCCCTGAAGAAAATTGTCAAAAATTTGCATTACTAAAATTTTGAAGCCATTGCGTTAGCTCCATTTTCTCCGAAAATTTTCTAAAAGGAAACAAAAGGCGCTATGAAAATAGAAAGTATTCAAGTATTCAGAATTATAGAAAGTATTCAAAATTAATGCACAACCTTTGTCTACAATGCACGAGGGAGGTTAGTCATGGATCCTAAATATACGAGTTACGTACTACTCTAGGACTACCCATCCCTTTTCCACTATCCCAAAGTGGAATTTACCCCAAGAAATGTTAGAAAAAACAACATTCCCAATACTATAATGCAATGAAACGTGCTTTGGATGGCTTTCACGAATCTATCAAGTTGAGGTTGGGTGTGCTAATCACTTCACAATGAGAGCCAGATAGGAACAGAGGCTCATAACATCGGTACTCATCAGGGGCAAAGGCATTTTTAGTGCCTAATTACCCATCTGGCCCATGAATAGTCGTCTTTCCAACTCAAAGGATGACGAAATTTGACTAGAATGTTAAATTCTTGCGCTCACTTGAATCTTTCCCATCTTCTTCATCATCCCTTCCTTTGCGACTGAAATTCCTTGATTGTGACTCAGAATAAATCAGGTTCAGTATAATTCGCGATCTTACTTCAGTCTGGTGCAAAATAGACCTCGATTCTTTCTTGATAAGAAACATGTTTCTATCCGTCAAAAATGCTTAACGTAGAATATCAGTCCATTGTATTGTGTAGGTTGTACTCGTAGGTACCCAAATTGTTGTACCTATTACAATGAATGCAAGTTCAGGCTACCCATCATCGCTTCTTGCCATTACAACAGATTCTAAGTCTGTAGGCGATTTCTGAAGATTCCTTTGGAAATAGTCCAATAAATAGGGCCAGGTGCTGCACTAATGATGTTTGTTTTCCAGCATTCACATTGTACATAACAATATCGACCGAGACGTTCCTATCGGTTTGTATTGTGTGTGTCAGCATAGCATTTCAAAAACAGAAATGGTTTCCACAAAAAAAAGCAATAGTATAAGTAGGTAGTACAATTAGCAATTTGAGGTACTTAACTCCAAAACTGGTTTCGAGGTAGGTAATAATTTTGTTAGGTACCTATAATATCCATTTTTGGAAATTTTTTTCGAATTACGGCTCTCTGGGCATAGGGGGAGTAATTTGTATCATCAATAAGAAGAATAACTCATCAAGCGTGTTTTTATCGAAACCCCTCGAGCCATATAGTGGGGAAAAGCAACAAAGAAGAGCTAAAAACAGAGTTAAAAACCAATAAACATTGTTTTTGAGATTTTTTGATTAAAAAAAAAAAAAAAACACACTCATAAAACATTGATAACATTTTATTTGCGGAAATTAGAGTTGAGGACTTTTTAGGGACCATTAATGTAGGACTTGATTATGGTAGATTCTTGATCAGACTCAAAGTTTGTAAGGATAATTTGGGACCAACTTTGATTACTCCTCAAATCAAGACATTTACTGAACTCGGAATATTTCATTTACCTACTTAGATTTTCATTTTTCCTATTCCTTTCCTTTCTCTCGAATGAAATCTTTTCTAACTCAGTTCGTCAGATCACGAGAGGAACCAACCTGAGTCAGGAGTTCGCTAGTTTCTTCGTTCACTTCAACCACGTGAACTTGATTATTCGCGATTTTCAGGGTTTGAGTTCCCACCAGGAACTTGGTGAGGTCTGTGTCGGCCGAGAGGGTCGCCAAACTTCTAGCCTGAAAATGAAAACAATAAATAAAAAATAAAAAACTTGACCTCCTAACCGAATCCCGAAGTTAATCATTCAGTTTGACTTAGAATGAGCGAATGTTCCAAGAACCGATCACTTGCTAACATTGTATTGGTTGGAGTGATCTTTTGATCACCATCAAAAATAACAATTTGTGAAAAAATCCCCCCCCCCCCCCCCACATTATAATTTATTATCAACCCCTAATTGTTTTAGTTTCTACCCTTATTCATATCCCGTGCTATTAAATTAAATTGAAAATTGATTTGACAAATTGCTAAATTAGATACCTACCTATTAAATTTGTAAAAATCAAAATAAAATCTGAATTATCCCTAATTAAATTCGTTAGATGGAATATTTCACCCTTAACCATTTTATAGGAAACAACTGTCAATCTCATGCGATTCACCAATTGTTACTGTTCAAATTCCGGGGATCATCCCCAGAATGCCAAATGGTACACATTACGTCTGTACAGGTTTCTACAGATATGTTTGGACAAAACACAGGACGATTCTGCAACATATTTCCTACAACAAGTTCTTCTTAGAGTTTTTGTAACCCCTTGTTTTTGTTAGTTTTTTAAATTTCAAGATTTTTTTCATGTCTTCGATCTTATATCACTAAAACAGCCATAACAACTCCCTTGACGTTCAGAGTAAAGTTAAAATTGAATGTACCGTTGGAAAGAGCGTTAAATATCCCATAAGAAATGCCTACTAACTCCCTTTAGCAGTTGATTATCAACGCTCAAAACTTGGCCTAAAGGTCAAATTTTGAGGGTTTTCCGAATTTTGACTCTTTTTTCACACATCTGTTTGCTTTTAAAGTAACGCTATTTAGCTGGGCACTTGAAAAGAAAAACTTCCTCAGGATCCACAGCTTTCCAACGGCGTGATAAGTTTTAATTTTACTGCACTGATTTGTGAGAAAATTGGCCCAGAATAATTTTAAAAACGTCTGCCAAGTTGGGTGTGGCACATAGCTTCCTCCTATCCATAACATGGTTGTATATATATATATATTTAAAAAAATCATCACAGGGATTATTAGTACCTGCACGATCCCTGAATATTTCATCGAAATCAGATGAAAATTGTCGAAGGTATGAGAGCTTCACGTTTGCGCATGCGCAGTGGGTACCACTGATCCGATCTTGATGAAACTCATAGGCTATTACCGAATCTCCGATCCTCAGCTGTCCTCCAAATTTGAGCAAAATCGGACAAATAGGCCACGAGAAATGGAAGGATTTAACGTTTACGCATGCGCAGAGGCTACCGTTGGTCGGATGGTAATGAATTTCATGGGGGACCATCTAGGGCCTAACCCGCGTAATCCCTGAAAATTTCATCAAAATCGGATGGCAATTGTGGAAGCTATGTGTGTTGCAAGGATTCCCGGACACACAGACAGACAGACCGACTAAATTAAAACTAAATTTCCTTAAACTAGAAAAATGTTCACACCATTTAGAAGCTGAGATTATGAGGAAGTGTTTCCTGTTGAATGCCCAAGTAATAGTATAGTACTGAAGTATATATTTTTTTGTAGAATGTTCAGTCAAATTTCGGGACATCCTCGAGATTTTAAATTTGGACTAAGTTTTGAGCCTTGATAATCAACGGGGGCCAAGGAGCGGATGAAATTCGTTTTTCCCATTTTTCTCAGCCAATTTCGGGCCAATTTTGATACGTTTTGCGGCATTCATCTTGTTATTCAATTCTCCAGGGGGATCAGCTATGTAATTTCAAATTTTCCACTTCCTTTTTAAAAATTAAAATTGGCACAATGGCACCACATCCCCCTAGAGAGTGATAAAATAGGAAGAATGCCGCCCACTGCATTAAAATCCGTTGAAAATTGTCTGAGAAAAATGGGAAAACTGTGCAACACTAAAATGGTAAGGGGAGGGGGTATTTCGGTAGTCGAGATTTAGGCATTTTTGAGGAAATGTTGGGCTCCGTCCCTAGCCCCCCTAGAGATACTCGTAGTTAGTAGGCCTTTCTAATAGGCTTCTTTCGACGGTACACTTTACACTTGAGGCTAAGGGAGGTAGGTATGGCTGTTGAAATGACAAAGATTAATGACATTATTTTACAAGTGAAAAAACTCATGGAGCAAAAGGGGTTACAAAGAAACTCTAAAGAGGCTTCTTGTTGGAAATTTATTGTAGAATCCTATACTTATTTTCGTTGACCCTGTATACTGTATACTCCCGACTGAAATCCTGCCATCTACAGGATTTTAATTCCTCCGTGGGTTGGAGATCGATGTCAGATGGGAGCAGCTTAATTCGTAATAACGCCTTTCACGGTTTTTGAAACCAATGAAATAGTAAATTACAATAAGGTAGGTATCTACCTAGCTCAATTTTCTTCCCTAATAAATTAACGTAACTTAACGACAGCGCCCTCTTCCTCGCAACATTCAGTACTTACCTTACTATCTAGGCTGTACATACTATACTGTGCGCATAAATAATAGTCGTAGGTAGGTACCTACCTATATGAATAGGTACAAGTAGATAGGTACTTATTTGGGATAAGGTAGGTACGAATGTTAGTTCATCGCCACCTGTCACCTCATTGTTATCATCAAAAACCGCAGGGCCACAGCTGCTTTTAGAACCTATACTAGGTACCAAATTTTACTTAGGTATCCTGCAGGTGTAGTTCCTAGATACAATCAATAGTCATTGAGTCATTAAGGTACCTACTTACCGGGAATTCCAAGCCATAAATGAGTGACGTTTCATCCTCCGATCCCATCTTCGTCGATGACAGAAATGTGCTTCCTAAGATACGTTTGAGTCACTTATTCGGAGGTCATCGTCAGCAAGACGCGTTCTAACTCTGTTAACGCTAAACTTAAACCTTAAACTGCGCTTTCTGATCGCTAAATTGTTATAATTTTCATGAAAACGTTCAAATAATCGAACATAAACATAAAATTTGCCTGCGGCCCTGAGGTGAGGTGACGAACAGCTGGGGTAACCTGGCCTGTCGTAGCCTTCTTGTGATGTGTCAGCCAATCAAATGAGAGAAGGCCTCGTGGAGGTACCGCTTGATTACAAAATGTACCATGGAAGAAGGTATCTCTCCTTACTACCCAACTATACTCTGCATTGCAAGCTGTAAAGAAGTCCTGTGTGGTATTCATCCGAAAGTAAAGACACTAGTATAACGATTAGATACATAGGTAACGATCTCAATAAACAAGGAAAGCTTAATTTCGTTTTTAGAACATTTTAGAGCCTCCCAAATCTCTCATAGGATTTTGTTGAAATTCACAGGATTTACTCTTGTTTCAAGTAAAAATAAATGTAAATAAGTACGTATTATATTAATGTGTATGTGTCACTATAGACGATATCTGACCCTGGAATCTACGTAAAAATCCAAACAAATCTCAAAATGTCAATAATAACAAAAGAAAGGCTGAGTTCGTTTGCCAGCATTTTTGGAGTACTCCAAGGGGTTTTTTCAAGAGCCTTCGGAATTCTGCCTGTTATTCAAACAGCTGAGATTTTTTTCCAAGTTTCTTTCCACACCCTGAACAATAAACTATTTTTTTCAGAAAAATGTGATTTTCTCATACTCGATAATTCCCCATTGTACTAAAACCAATTCCACCAAAGAATTTGGCATTTTTTCCTATATTTTTGGCCATTTCACTCTTGTAAGTGTACCTAATAGCAAAGTCGAATTCTTAAACTCATATATTTTGAGGTTTGGGTGACATATTGTGAGATCAATCGATATAATTTAGATGCTTAAAACAGATTTTTAGCAGCCGAAAAATCCGCCCCCTAGTTTTATGACTTAAGTAGGAACCTCACGAAACTAACTAAGGTGTACAGTTACAGTGAAGGTATTATTGATTATAATTAGGCACCTCTAATCTTCTTCAAGTTCAGTTAAATGTTCTTGGACGTACCCAGAGAGGGATGAGAATTAGTTGTTAAGATTGTAGGAGAGAATTAAAGCTTAAGATTAATTTTAGTGGTCCTATTTTTTCATTTTCTCCCCATTTTTCCCGCTTCCGAAACCCTTTCCCTTTTTCCCCCGGCGAAGGCTGTTTTCCCCTGAGAAGGAAAAATTCCCCCGTTACGGAAACCCTGTCATGTGGATCCATTTTGGATTTTTTTCTTCTAAAATTTGTCTAGGTAGGTACCTATAAATCCATTGTAAATGGTTAATTTTCTTCAAAAATATTCTATAGTGAATTGTATAATAATTTTTAGTGTTTTTCAAAAGACAGTGTTTTTGAGTCTTGATAATTTTAAGAATAATATTAATAATTTTTATAATTTTCTGAATAATTTTAATGAATATTTATTAACATTGAATACTAAGGAAGGTACTTATACATTATAATAATTATGTAAAACCTTCTGGTTATACCTACTTACTTACTCCAACGATGTTTACTTTTATATTGCCTCTAAGTAGGTACCTTCAACTGACCGAAGTATGTTGAATATTCCTCAGGATTCCTCTATTGATGTGAGAGAAGGACTTCACAGGATGTTGGCCGCGTGTTTCCTATCGACCAAAGACTGCCTGCAGATGTGCATGGAAAATTTGCTGGACAATTTGAAAAAATATCCTCAGGTAGGTCGTTGAGCTCTCAGAAAGGGAGAAAATTCCAGTCTTGCAGTTAATAAGCAATTTTTCGATGAACAAATTTTGGAATTTTTAGCCGATTATCAGCTTTTTGTTGAGTGTTTTTTGTTCAGTTCGTAGAACTCCATATTGGTGTGGTTTTTGGAAGGGTAATTACTTCTTCTACGCCGTTTTTTGTATATTCACAATATTATATTTCTACTCGTACCACTAGGTACGCCATCATCAGGTTTACTCCTCAAAACAACACCACACTCACAACTCACAACTTCACCAGAAATTTCACAACCACCTTTGACTAGGTACAAACTGAATCCTGAAAGGTCTTGTTTGGTTTTGAATTTGTTTGTAGATTTGTCCGTTTGTCAAAGGTGGTTGTGAAATTTCTAGTGAAGTTGTGATAGTGTGACGAGGGTTTTGAGGAGTAATGTAAACCTGATGATGGCATAGTATCAGAAATATATATTGTGAATATAAAAAAAAAGCGTAGAACTGAAGTACTTACCCTTCGAAACCACATTAACCGGTTATTAGCAATTTTCACGAACCCTAAATATCTGATCAGAATTAATTCACATTTAGTAAGCAACCTACAAAACAAAATGTTGGTTCTTATGGTCGGAATTTCATCTTGAACGAAATCGCACATAATTACAATTAAAAGTATTACGATGATTTTTCAAGTCTCGTTTTCTTAGTTGCGGATTCGCAAAAAACAGAAATCGTTTAAGAACTTGAGAGTACAGCTACAGTTTTCCCCAATGATTTCGTTAATTCTCTGAGAGACGATTAGATCTTCAATTCTATCCAAGAACATTATGCCTGGAGATTTCCAAGTGTTTGAATGTACCTACCTATTAACCAATTAATGCCAAAACCTGATGTGTTGGATTTCATGGAGAATTTTGCCCTTAATTATCGGACTGAAGAATTTTAACAAGCTTCAAAAAATAAATAGTATCAGGTACTTACCGTAATGAGGGTCAGTTCTTATCTGGCGGTTTGTAGCGGAGTGGTTATCGCTAGAGGGCAGGTCCAGGCGAATGTGCAATGATCGTAGAGTCAGCCTAACTTCTTCGCTTCTTAACTTATGCTTAGGTATAAAATATATGTTAAATTCTGGTGCACAGCTGATTCGGGAGTACTACTCTGGTCGGTTGAACTAAAAAAATTCTAGGTGAGTTTTATTCAATTATAGATTATAATTTGAAAATTTGAAAGGGACAGCAGGGGTTCCTCCCCCCCCCCCCCCCCCCCCGCGAAAATCAAAACATTCCATTTTTAACATGACGATTTCTGCTCCCACATGGAGTTTTTTCTCCTGATCAATAGTGTTTACTAGTCATGGCAACTCAAATAACATAATTAATGGGTTTTTTCCAATTTTTATTTCTCATGCGCAGACCCCATTGAATCAAACTCACCTAGAATTGTTTTAGTAGCCCAAGAGAGAAGAGATGGTTCGGTATTTTCTCCACCACTATCTTGAACTAACAGGTAAAGTTGACGATTAGTTATTAATGTCATGTTGGGGATGATAGACCAAAAGCAGATTGATGATGAATGATGAGGTAGATGATGATAGACCAAACTGATGATATATACCTAAGTATCTTTTTGTATTAACACCTTCAGTGCGGGAGTCCAAATTGTGTCAACCCTAACACCCTGAACCAAAAAATGATAGAAATGGTCTCACTAAAAAAAATACGCGTATTTATTTGTTCACAATTCGGCTTGAGCTCCAGTGTTTACTGGGTGACAGCCAGGGTCGTATTGAATAGATCATGAAGAGAAAGGGGCTTCCAAGCGATTGGGTGGGGAACTACGACTCCTTCCTCAGGGATATGTGGGGAGGGCGACGGCCGCTTAAGTGCCCTCCTGCTCAGTGTGAAGACTCGGAGGGGCGCTTAAAGGGGCTTACTGAATGTGTTAAGTAGTCTGTTTACTTAGGTAGGTACCTATTTTCACCTTGTGATTTTGTGTAGTAGACAGTAGGGAGGTATTACTTATTATGATTCCGTTAATTTATTCATTCTTATAGGATAAAAAATCTACGTGGGCCTGCGTGAAGGAAATTGGTAGCAAACACGCCGACCTCACACTTCCTCTGGTACCTCAGCTCCTCAGCATTCATCCTTTCTTCGACACACCCGAACCTGACGTAGAAGATCCTCATTGTATCCTTTAAGCATTCTGTAACATTTTGTGATAAAACATAATCATCAACAGGGACTTGACGAACAGCTGAAGGGGACTAAAATATCTTAAATTCATTATCAATCTAACAGGTTGCTTGGGTATTGTGCCTATCGTACAATACCCAAGCACCCTCCCCCCTCCCCTTCTTTTCTCGCATTTGTGTATTTTTTATTTATTTTTCATGATTATTTTTACTGCATGGTCTTCATGTTCTTGTCCTTTGGTACCTACAAAAGCTGTAACGATATTTTTATTCTCTTGAAATTTGATCGGGTTGTTCGTCTCATCTATGACTCCATTCTATGTTGCGACAGGGTCAATGTTACGGTAGGTACTTTGTATGTCCTATTCTGGGATGAAGCGATCGACGTTGTATCTGCTCGGTTTTCAGAATAGGGTGTAGGGGTGTTGTGTCGTAGCCCATACACAAATTATGTGTATCAGCAGATGTTTTGTTCTACCTGCTCCATACGTGGTTCCTAAACTATTTTTGTAGATATTACTCTTCTGATTCTCGTATTCAACGCTGCACAACATAGCCCTACTATGTTACAGCTCTTCGAAGAACACACTATCAAACATTACAGTTATCTGAGGGTCACTTTGCCATCATTGGTTCCTCATCTGAAGGTAAAACACTTGTTACCTCTTCACCATACTAATATGTGCCTACCTCTTAGTTAAACTTATTTGACTAATCAAAGACTACAAATTTCAGTTGCGAAATTATTCATCAATCATGGATTACTCGGCATAGGTTCTAGAGGTGGATTTCCCTATGCAGTTTTGATTACTTCAATCATTCAGTAGTTCCGAGAATTTGATTGCTTATCACAAGTAGGTTGATCATGTAGGCTGATCACTGTTACTAATTGCTAACTTCTAATCCATAATCAATCGTTTTTGAAAACTTGTAAAGAGAATGAAAGAGAATGAGCGAGTCTCGAGCATGAGCTATAACTTTTCAATGTTCTAGAAAAAAGGAAGAAAATTCTCAAAAACTCTCTGGACTTTTCCTTAAACTGAGCTGTGAGCACTCCCTTCTCTTCACCATATAGTCACTCACCCCTTTTCAACTAATTATATCCCCCCTCCCGTACACATCGTCTTAGCTACATTTACCGTAAAGTGGGGTAACTTTAGTGCAGGTTTCGTATATTTGTAAGTGTATCTTTTGTAATTTTGGAGCTTTTTTCAAAATTCTTGGACCAAAAGACAGCTAAGCATCTCAGCTTTCAAATGCCGCTTGGACGAATTTCCTATCTTCAATAGCGGTAGGCTGGCGTCTTTTTTTTTTTTTTTTTGTTTTTTTGTTTTTTTTTCATTAATCTTACCCCATTAAGTGGGGTAACTTTGAACAGATTGGTTTTCTCGTCCCAAAACGATAGTTACCCCATTAGAAAACCATATTGAGCCCTCCGCAGCGGTTTGAGAAAAAAAAAGTGATTCACTGAAGTTAGCCCAGGTGTTCTAAGTTACTCCACGTTACGGTATTCATTATTATAATATTGTAGGTACTACTCTATCCATGTCCTGACCTAAAGGTCTGACAGGTGGGTGCTCTTGACTCATTCGGCTCATGAAAAATGCATAGATTTTCAGAGATACCCAAAAGGTTATCTCTCCTGAACTCTACTAAATGCAACTTTTGTACAATAAGTATGGTGATCAGGAGCGCATAAAATGTTCATGGCGTGTTCTCTCTTTCAGTTACCAGGCTCTGTACAGTTTATCGAGCCAGAGGCCTCCTCAGCGGGCGCTCAGCTGCTTTGGCGCCTCGTCGACTCCCTCTCTGGCGGTGCTAGAGTGCAGGGAGAAGTCATTCAAAGGGCTCTTCCACAGTTGGCTCGACTCGCCGAGATCGACTCGCAAATTGCTGGACCGGCTCAGTTCATCACGCTGTTCATATCCTGCCAAGTCACTTTCAGCAAGATCCCCAATGACAACTTGTGGTGCTGCAACGCTCCGAACACTGTGCAAGGGAACGCTGTCAAGAAGCACATCACTGAGCTTCTTACTCAGTGTTTGAAGTAAGAGCTTAGCCAGGCCCTTGCCCTTAGCATTCAGTGTACCATCGTAGTAAACTGAGTTATAAACCCTTAGTTAAAAGAAACAAATAAATCAACTACGGGTGTTACGGTCACACCCCTAATAAATCTATACACGGCTTACTA
>JAEMON010000006.1:10998738-11011865 GCA_030264115.1 Lygus lineolaris | reverse complement strand
GCCATTTCAATAGCTTCATCTTCTTCGAAAATTCGCTAAAACTAAAAAAAGTCCGAAAATTTCGTGGTTTTTGGGCCTTCCATCATACGCAGGAAACGGAGACAGGTGCAAACCTAGGATACTTCTATAAGAACCGTACTAAAGTGATTAACAACTTCTCCAGCTTTCCAACAATTATTTTAACCTACGGGCCCCAGGAGGTCTAATTTGACTGGACTATTTGCCACTCCCCGTGTTGGTAAACGAGGCTTTGACGACATAATTTTCTGTATTCTTTACATTGTTAATTTATTATTTGGTTTACAAAACGTTAAATGTTTATAGGTAAGAATGTGCAAAGCTACGCTCACGGGACCCTCAAGTTCACCCGATGCGCCCGTCAAATTCACTGCAGGCCTGGTGATGGCGACTCCCATCGACGCAGAGATTCTGGGCCTTCAGGACCCCAGCGCTCTCAGAATCAAAATCCATTATCCCGACCACCAGACTCACTTTTGCGTGCCTACCTTCAACCATCTAAGACCGACAGGTAATACAGGTTTGGCATCTGATTGTGGCTTTGGTTTGGATAATGGAATCATACGCCACGCAACTTTTTATTTCAATTCCCTACTTAAACAAAGATTGTCTTGTGGATTTTTGTCGACAAGAAGAAATATAAGTAGTTTAAAGGGACAAGTACCCATGTAATTCCGTTTTTCCCATTTTTCTCAGCCAATTTTTGATCGATTTTTTGATCTCATATCTTGTGTTTATCACCGTGTACCGCTAATAACAAATGGGTCATATCGGGGTTCTTTGATGAACAAGTAACGAACTCATCACGCACATTATACGGTATATTATCGACGAAAGGTAGGTTCTAGGTAGGTAAAGTATGATGAGTACCTATATGAGGTTGTACCACCACGACACGGATAGTTTCGCGATGGGAGCCTCGTCCCAGGTCGAGAAGAGAAACTCGACTGATTTTTCAATAATTTACTAAACGATCGTTGACGAGGAAATTAGGTTGCTGTGCCATGAAAACAACCTTCCCCCTCGTCCTTGTCCGTTCAGGAGATTCTGGGCGGTACAGCACTCCGTCCCCCTGAAAAGTACCTGTCCCAGATACATGAGTGACGTACATTTTCGGAACGAGCGGTACAACAGTAAGAGCAAAATGAGAGTTAAGCCACCTCGAAAAAGTAGAATAATTTACCGACCTATAATATTGATTTGAAAAAAGAATTTTTTTGTAACGTGTTTACCCCTCCCCCGTGCTGGTACTACCGCTAGTTGCGCCACTGATCCTTAAGATTTGTGAACCAGAGAGTAGTGTAGTAATGACATAACTAGGAAGAACGTCGTCATCAACAACTATGATTGTTTTTGCTATCACTATGAGTATATTATTTATTGTTACAAGCGACTACGATTATAGAGGCAAACAGTGACTCATAGATAAGTCCCCCAGCTCGTCGGTAATTGTAATTATTATCATTTTTTTTGTGATTCCTTCAAGGACGAGCGTGATTTACGGTCACACTACATTCAAACTGTGATTTTGAATAGAGGGGTTGACTAATATTCTCCTTAGACCCTAGATACGATATATAACCAGCTGATAGGTCAGTAGAAAACGTGTTGAAATTTTTCAGTTAGAATAGATCGGTCCCAATTTGACTTCCCCGAATGTGGAATCATCGTGTATATGAGAGAATAACATTTTTTCTGCCTTTGTATTGTTGTGTGGAATGAAATAACACTGCCAATACAAAGAAAAAAATAGTTTATCGTTCGGGTGTGGAGAAAACTTGGAATAAAATCTCAGCTGTTTGAATAACAGGCGGAATTCCGAAGGCTCTTGAGAAACCCTTACCTACGTCACGCTAAAAGAACTGAACCGAAAAAGAATGCGCTGAGATCACACTGAGAGCTGTGAAAATAGGAATATTTTAAATAATTAATTAATAATTATTAATTTAAACAATTTATTAATTATGTAAATTATATTCTCACTAATCAGGAGCCCAAAGGTGATGGGATTTGTGTTTCGTTTTGTGTGGTTGGCATCTTGGGCGGAATCGGCCAATGACAGACCTTTTCAACGTCACTTTTCCGCCACATTACAATAATAAATATTTCAATAAATTTTCTAAAATTAGAGATACACTATTTTTGCCTAACGACTTCATTATTGTTTCTTTTGAGTCATCTTTCGGGGAAAAAATTGATGATAATTGGCCATTAGCTTTGTAAGTAGTATCCTGTACTTCTATTATAAATTCCAGCATGTCGATTTTGAATGTTTTCTAGTTATTAGTTTTGGACAATTGCGATAGGAACTATTAGGTAAGGGCCAGAATGCTCTGAATCCCAATTTGCTCAAGCTCGTCCAATATCGGTGCTTTTCATCCAGACTCCAACTGCTTGACTCCAGTTTGACGAGGGTTTATTTGCTCTTCAGCAACAGGAACAGGGTTGCTACGGGTGTGGAAAACCTGGAACAGCATGGGGAAAATTGAAAATGTTCGGGAATTTCACGCAAAATACGGGCTACAAGTATTTATTAGTTCTTGGTGAGTCTAATGCTTCGAATACGAGGTTTATGAATGTTAATGAATGCGTTTTAACATTTTTCGTTCTTTTTATCTACAGAATTTATCATCCGCATTTCTGTAAGTTACAAGTCTGTTTCATGCATTTATCAATATAATATCGAATTGGTTTCTCACTACCAAAGGACCCTGGGAGCTATGTATTCGAGCAAGAAAAGAAACAAAATTTTGTCCTCCAAAATCGAAATTTCCACTTGCTTTTTACATTTCAGAGCGTTCTTAACAATTTTGGTTCCGTGTCAGTCCTTTGGGCCATGGTAAATTCCTTGTCTCAGGCGAAACAATAACATGAAGTTATGTTCCGATTTTGATGGAATTTCCAGGGATTATGCGGGTTAGCCCTATGACAGTCGCCTATTGATTTCACCGTCGGACCACTAGCAGCGTGAACGCATGCTGCAGACCCCTAGACAATTAGGTACCTATTAATTTTGTCACGACTGGATCAGTAATAGCTACAGCAAATCGTCGCTTAAGAAGCAACACGCCCTATCGACCATTTTCACGAAAATTAGGTTTTGACTGATTCTTATCCGACTTCTCACGTTGCATCGACTGGTTAGCTCAAAATTTCTTCAACTAGACCACAAAATCGTGAAATACTCGAAAAACATAACACCCCCATCGACCTCAATACCTCAATTACCTATTAGGACAACACCTCGTATCAACCTAAATTTCCTATTTCCTTTAATCAACACCATTTTCAGTATTGACGACAACCGGAAGGCAAGAAGTGACTGAATAACGGGAAACAAAGGGACAGGTGATCAAAAACTTGATTCAGTTTTTTCCTCCTCCTGAAAAATTGGGATTTGGTTCATAGGGCATGTTGCTTCTTAAGCGACGAAATGCGCAAACTTTAAATGTGTTCTCATATCCATATCTCCGGAACTACTCCACCAATTTCGGTGAAATTTTTGGGGATTGTACGGGCTCACTATTGTTTTGGGGAGGGGCCTTTTGAAACGCATAGGAAAAGGTCAGGGAAAAATCACTTTTGCGGTCTGGAAAACCTGGAAAAGTCAGGGAATTTCGGATCTTATTTTCGTAGCAACCCTGGGAATGAAGCTGCTCATCATATACTTATCTATTATATTACTTATACTATGATTATTGTGGTTCTTTTGCAGGTGGCGTTGGAGATTACAGACTCCTGACGAAGGCCCTCGTCTCCCACGGCGTCTGGTCCGAAGCCTGCTACATCGAGATCTCCCTCTGCATCGAGCTGTCCGAGTCAGAGTTGGCACACCGGGTCCACTACGGCATCGACCCTCACCTCGAGATCTGCAAGCCGCTCAAACTCTACGTGGCCCCCAAGCCTGTCAAACGGGGGATATAGTCTTCAGTCTTCTACCCGATCTCTGTAAATAATCGTGCAGTGACTCTACCAAAGCGTGAGCTCAAAGTGAATTTTTTCCAATGAATTTTGAGGGCAAAGATTTTGTGTGTCCACGAATCTTGCTCCTTTCGACTGTTAACTTCCTTCATAGAGGAGAAAAATGTATTTTTTAAAAAGAATTGACGAAAACGATTTGCTTATGTCCGCCATAGGGAATCGAAGTATCGACGTTTCGAAAACATCGATGTTTTTTCATTGATTATCTCTTTTTGATATTCTTTACCCACCGATGTTTCTACTGAGAAATCGATTTCATCATCCTAGCGGTGGAAATAATTAAATAATGTTCTGCTTGTTTAATTCTATCAAGATGGTAGCAAGTAGAAAAATCATTAGCATTCTCTTTAACACCTTCAGTGCGTGAGCCCAAATTGTGTCAACCCTACCACCCTGAACCAAAAAATGGTCTCACTCGTAAAAATACGCGCATTTTTTCGTTGACAATTTGGCGTGAGCTCCTGTGTTTACTGGGTGACAGCCAGGGTCGTACTGAATAGATCGTGAAGAGAAAGGGGCTTCCAAGCGATCAGGTGGGGAACTACAATCCCCTCCTCAGGGACATGTGGGGAGGGAGACGGCCGCTTAAGTGCCCTCCTGCTCAGTGTGAAGACTCGGAGGGCCCTTAAGCGTTGGCTGTCAGTACTTACTCATCCCTACTTCCTAGTGGTTTTTTAGTTATGGCATTTAACAAAAGGTGATGTTTCCAGTGACAAAAACATCGATGTTTTGGCTGTCGATGCCCATTCCTAGTCCACGAGTCTTGCTTTGACTGTTAGGACACGGTTATGCGCCATCGATCTAACTCTCCTCACAGAGTGGCCCCAAATTAAAATAGCAAAACATTTGAGGTCTTATTGGAAATGGATTTTCATCCCTTCTTATAGGAAACCATTCCTATATACGTGAATTTTAAAGTATTTATTCAACGCACTACCTACTAATTTATGATATCCTCATGACAGGTAGTTTCCAACACCCCAGTGTTGTGCAAACGTCATTTTTCAATTACTTTCGTTGTTTGTTGTAAATGAGGCTCCATCTTTCAATTCTCATGTTAGAACCGCCTGAGTCTCTAAAATGCAATAGAACCACGGGAATAGAACATGTAATTATTCACTCTAATTACATGTTTGATTGATTCAAGTTGGCTTTATTGAGACTCAGACATTTCCAACGATACAGTTTAAAATGGGAATTGAATGGCCCATTGGCATTGATTGACCAATTTATTACGAAAACTAAACGTAATTGAAAAATGGCGTTTGCCCAATACTGCTCCGTACCTATTTCTTGTTTGACCAAGCAGTTTATTTTAAGCAGTAATTATTAATTTTATTTTATGAAATTAGTCTTGAATAAACGTCGTTGACAGAACATGAGTAGCCTTTGGGTTGATTACTCATTCCTCCATTTTACCTGTAGCAATTTAATATCCTAATGGGGTATTTCAACTGATATTGTTTAGCAATTGAAGAGCTCGATCGAATAAGGGTAGGTATATTTTAGTTGTACAAAAATCTCATAGGTGAGTGAAAAAACGTGTCTCCCAGCTGGAATCAGCATGGGCAATTCCCGATATTCAATTTTATTCGTTCAACTTGAAGATTTCAGTGAGAGCTTTCCGAAAAGGTGCTGTATGTGGGGTGTCCGATGATTGGAAGGGAGCGAAAACGAGCGCTGTAAAATCGATACAGATTACCCTCTTCCCCTCTGAACAGATGAACAGGGGTTTTCAAGGGTGCTGAAGTCGAAAATGCAAAATTACGACACACCGGAATTACCCTTAGGACAATAGGGAAAAGGGCCTTGAAAATAGTCAATGTCACATAAACCCTTATTCGGCCGAGCTCTTCAATTCTATCAGAAACATATCTTTAAGAGCTTTCCAAAAAGGTCCAATATGGTGGGTAACCGTCGCACAGATGATTCTAAAAGGTGGCAGAAATTATTTAAGAGACTGACTCGTTGGTACAGCTGGGTTTAGCATAAAAAAGGCAACATGTTTATTATCACATTTAAACAGAAAATATGATTTAAAACCATTTCCCCCAATATTTTTATTAATTTATTGCATTTTTCCTGAAGTCTCAAGAAAAAAAAATCAAAATGTTTTCAGAAATTCTTCAAAAATTAAATTCAGTTGAAAAAATTGCATTTCAATTTTTTTAAATTGTTTTCTGAAATTCCAAAAAAATTAACCAACCTTCAGGATAACATAATTTCAAAAATCACCTAATTTCCACAAAATCTAGTTATTTTTCGGCATAATGCTGGCGATTCAGACCAAAGCGCATTTTTGCCGTTGTGCATCAGTAAAAAAAGTGAAAAATGATGAGAATGCGCACACTTGCGCACGATCTGACTTTGTAGTCACATTCTGGGGTCTTAACTGAACACACAGAAAAAAAAACTCCGTGTAGCCACGTGAATGCCGCGACTTTTTTTTCTCGATTTTCTGATTTTTTCAGCTTTTTTGATCCGTAAAATCGACGAAGGCCAATTTAATGAATAGAATATTTTTAATGTCTTCGGATACAGAGCTTGAATACAAATCAATAGTGGTTTAATTGATCTGTGGGGCCCACTGTGCGTCGATCGGAAGTGGGCGAAAACGGGTCGTATAGAATGATGTAGGTACGCATACATACGTCTGGGGTAACTCTTATGACACGTAATTTGTACGTTTCGAATTTGGAATTGGTACCTTTTTTTAAAGAGTACCCTAGGTTATAAATCAATACAAAAAACGCAGGTTTTAATAAATATAAAAATAAAAAAGTAATCTTTATTGATGGAAAACATAAGGCAAATAGTGTATTATCCCATTAAAATTATGACATGCTTACAACATGATGGAAAAAACGTCAACGCGAGACTATACATAAAAAGTAGGTATACATTATCATATAAAAAACACAAGATCATTTTTAATAATATCAATACAAAACATAATGTTCTGTGGGCAGTAGAAATAGCTTGTTAACCCTATGGCAAGATTCTTACAAATCTATAAAAGTAGGTAGGTAGTTATTTACAACAGATACAGGAAAATTTGGCAAATTAAAAGCAACATTTCTTGCGTGAGGCTTTTTTTTACAACAAAAATAATCGATATTTACACATAACATAAATAAAATACTGAATGATGATTCAGTCTTCAAATTTAGTTCTAATATTGCACCGTTTCGGCAGTTTGTTTCAAGAGTTTCGCAGAAAAACTCGACATTTCAAAATTGTACTTACAATCTAAAATATACACCAATAAATATTTCAACAGCTCTATTTACAGAAAGGAATTTGGTTGGCAACAAATTTATTTTTGGTCCTTTTATCTTACCCTTGCTTGTTTGACACAGTAACTACTTTGAAGTGATGTTTTTTACGAACAAATTTCAATCGTAGTGATGTTTTTAATTGAGAAATGAGCAATTTATTATTTTATGAACAAGTATACAATATTATTTTCTTCCAATTAAATGAGTATTATTTCATTTTATTGAAAACATTACTTAATGATAATAGGTTGGTAGTTACCCACCTATCCCAAGTGACTTTTTCTCGTTGACCAGGTGATTTTGAAAACGGGATTAGAGTGGGGTAAATTGTGCATAACCTAGGCGCAAAAATTGGCTGATTTCGTTTTAGTGTTCCAAATTTGTCTTTATCGATGAACATTTATTGAGAAAATTGAATGAGTAGGTACTTACATCGAAATGGTCAATACCTGGATTCTAAAGTTACCTACAGCGCACTAGTGGCATCAGTAACCTATTAAAATTTAGTGGAACATCCTTGTATGAGTGATTCTTAAAGCAGCCATTGCTGTTATCAGCATTGACGGAAAGAAGACATGAAGATATATAGAGCCTTAAATCCAAGGAGATCCATGGTTAAACCCTCAAGTATTTATTCTTTAATTGGTTTCATAAGCACTTAGCATCCATGATTAGCTTGGTGATCAAGGTTTATTTACAAATTGTATCTAAGTGTTTACTGGCCTGGCAATAAATTTCAATTTTAATAAACTTTTATTTTTCACACAAATTAAAAAAATATATATATTTCTAGAGTTTGTAGGATGTAGGTGTTCAGTGGAGGCAAGGTTTAAATATAAGGTAAATACCTATAGGTTATATATTTTGTAAAATTCAAGTAGCGAACATGTGGATTGAAAATTAACATCGATATTAAAAGTGTAATACCTCGTAAGTACAAAACTTCAAATTTCACAGGAGACGAAAAAAACCTTCTCATACAAAATGCAATTATGTTATGGTTTCATCGATTTTTGTCCCCCAGGCTGATATCTGGTAACCTGTCATTGGACCCTGTTATTAAAAAGTAACAGTTACAGGATAACCTGTTATTAAAAAATAACAGTTTAGCCCATCGGTACTTACAAGGTCTTGCTACACCCCTGGCAGGTTTCGACTTACAAGTTTCTACACACGGCCACAGAGAAGAGATGGGACAAGGGCGGGAAAAACGGCTTTGCCTGAAGGATCAAGTCCTAAAAAACTACCTATTTCACTGAAAATCGCCAAAATCCGACTTACGAGGTCTTACATTTTTGCTATCGACATAATACTTGTAGAAAGGAATAGGAACATCATGAGGAAGAAATTGCACACTTAAGGCCACCAAATAGATCTCTTCTCTATGTGGCTTCATAGCGTAGAGAAGAGATGTGTATGGCGTCATGAGCTTGGCTGGAAAGACAATAGGAAGAAATGAACAAACAAACTCATGGATCTCCATGTGTAAAAACTCTTAAAATAATAAGCCATGACCTTAATGGATGGAGTTAATTGAGAATAAATACAGGATTAACCATGGAGCTCTGTTAAATATCTCTTCTCTGTGTGGCTCCATAAGTGCATATCATCCACCATGATTCTAATACAGGGCTTACTCACACTGAAGTTTTTGCCAGGTTGTAATAGAAGGACGTGTCCTAAAATATGTTTTTTTCAATTTCACAGCGAATCAGTAGGTATGTACCAACTTACACATTTCTCTTTGCAAAAGCATACAGAACAGTTCAAAGAAATATATTTGAGAACTTCTAATATTGCTCATCAGGACAAAATATTTGGTCTAATCAATAATTTAATTGTTTACATTTTCCGAGATAATCTGGTAAGTCATTCCTTTGCTTACATTTTACTGAGCTTACCAATTTAACTTTGCTTGTACTACTTTCACCAATTTTTTGTGATTTTGTTACAATGGGTACATATCATCTACACTCTGGCCCTTATTCGATGATACCTGGGCTCCAGGTAGGTAAAACCCCTTCTGCCATGAGGTGGCAACCCTGGCACACTCGCCTTCTGTCCTTGGCAGGCCATTAGTGGATCCTCTCTGCCCCCTTTCCATCTTCACCATTGCGGTTACAATTCTTACTGACTGTTTTCTTTTCTTTGTTTAAATACATTTAGTTCAAGTTTATACTCGTTTTGTTCCATTTTTTAAGCAGATCACAATTCTGGCGATGGAATGCTCGGAATAAATAAATGGATCACAATGCAGTTGCATAAGGGGGGTAAAATATTGGCACGATAAACTATCGCATGATGAATCTAATCGATGAATAGGTACATTTATTGTGTAGTTTCCTCCTTGAAATTGATGATTATGCGTGCACTTCTCTTGAATAGATGTCAAAACGAGCCTGTGTACCACCATGCTCTTCTGAAAATCCCAAGTGCCATCAAATATGGGCCAGAGAATAATTTGCAATCGATTCTATCAATGAAAGTACTTAGTGGACGGAGTATCACATAAATATTGTTTAGGACGTATGGACGGAATTCTTGCGTAAATTTTTCCAAATAACGAATAACAAAAATTATATATTTATACCTATATACAACACATTGCTTTTGTACCCTATTAAACAAACATCTTGGAGAATAGCTGTAATTAATTTAGGTCACAATTACCCGTTTTAGGAAAATACAGTCAATTCGAATTATTGCTTGGTGAGGCAACCTTGGAAATGGTTCATGTTTTTGGATTATTAACAGCATCTTAGGAATTATTATATGAAATGCGGTTTTGAACTTATGAGTGAAACATTCCATATGAAGCGTTTTTCCGAACAAAAAACAAAAAAACTTCAAAATTGGCAACGTTTCATTATTTTTATTTTTTGTAACATTTTCCAGTTCAATAAATACTATATAATATTGTCATGGTAATTTACTATTCAGAATGTCGGTCCCAATATCCATGCCAAGCACAACCGTTTGAGTGATAAAAAAAAATCTATTTGAAAAATATAATAACAACCAACAACCGAAAAGCTTTCTGGGCAGCCCAGAAAACGTCAAAAATATTAAATATTTCACAAAAAAACAGGCGTTTGTTCAGAAAATCAACAGAAAAAAAACATCTTTTCGAATAAATTGGGGACGACCCGTTTAGACTTGCATGCCCATAATAACTCTTGTATAAAATATTTTTTTAGGCAGTAATAATAAAAATTGTTCTTTCACGTTTTTGTTCATATCACAGGAAGATGTTATGTACGAGTATATAAAAAAAAATTCCATCTAGGAAAAATTAACAATCCCTTGGTAACCCTCTGCGACCCTCACCCCATCGGTACCCTTCACATAAAAAAAATACGTTCTTTTGGTGGGAAAATCCGTTCACCATTTTTTTTTAAATCAATTTGCATTGCAAGGCTAAACTAAGTTTGATCATTACAAAAAATACTTATCTATAATAAATTACTACTACGCTATTATTGTTTTGCAGGATTCACTATTGTACCTCGAAATGTGGGTTACGTGAGATTTTTGAGACAGAGTTTCTGTTACTCTAGTCAAATTTGTTGAGGCACAATGGTGGTTTGGAACGTAGAGTAGGTAGTAAAAATGAAAGCTATAGTTTGTCTAATGCATGGCATTGGTCGTGAGGTTTTTGGAACCATGATTTTGATAACAAAATTGATAAAATCTGAATGTTTCTTTAACAAAGTGTCTTACCACCTATTTGGGAATTAAGATTAGCTACTAGATATCAAGTTTTTGGCCGATTTTGAATTCGACGAGAGTCCGTTTTTGGCTTGCGCCATGTGAGTTTGATAGTGCTTGGCCAGATGGGCCTTTTGTCTGAAGGATTTGCCGCATAGGGAGCAGTTGAAGGGTTTTTCGCCGGTGTGCGTCCGGATGTGGACGTTGACCGAGTATTTGTCTTTGAAACCTTTGCTGCAAATGGTGCAGTAGTGAAGGGACCGCTCTTTTCGAGGCGCAGACGACGAGCCGGCGACATTGGACTGCGCAGCTTTGGGCCGCTTGCTGTACTTTTTGGCGGGCTTGTTGACGAGGGTCAACATGCTCGGGCTGACGGGCATTTGCGACCCGCTGGGTAGGTACTGCCGGTCGAGGCAGAATTGCTCGACCGACTCTGCCACCTCGTTTTCAATCCTCTTCAACTTCTCGTAGTCATCCGGGTAATGTGAGTCAAGATGATTCAAAAACAGGTCGTCCATACTATGCGCCGAGCTGGGATTATCGGAATCGATTAAACTCGGCGTTTCGTACAACATAGGATTCTCTATCATGATCTTCTCTTCTTCTTCAGCCTTGACTTCAGGCTCTTTCTTGATGCCATTGTACCGGACTAACCCCTTCCCTGTCAACGCACTCCTCAACAACGAATCACTCCTCAGTAAATCGTTGTTGTTTTCTTGTTTCCACTCGTTGTTATTGTTGAAACTAGAAGGGCTCGTGAGGACAATTTCTGTCGTCAGTGCCCCGCACGGTTCTTCTTTCTTTTCTTCAAAACCACTGTCTTCAAACGTGTACTCAGTTTTGACTTCTGTTGGGAAATTACTCCCGAAATTTGAGGGGATAACGTGTGTGAGGAGTGAATCGAGATCTAACGTCGAATTGGCAGGAAGTTTCTCTTCTTTTTCTTCGCTCTTGAACCAAGAATTTTGGTCGGCTCCATTTAGGACTGTGAGGGTGTAGATGGCGCCATCGGTGTTGTCCCCCTTGACGCCTTGGGCCTCTTGCGTCCAGGAGTTGAGTTCGTCCAGGACGCTCGAGTCTATCGTCGGCCAGAGGTCGCTGCAGTAACTCGACATGTCCAAGGTCACGTGGTTGTTGTTGGTTTCCTTCGCCTCCAGAGGAGCGCTGAGGTTGTTGTTGTTGTGAGCCTCGAGGACGTTGAGGGACTTCATGTCGGTTGTGGGCGTCGCGAATTCGTACAGTTCTTGTTTGATTGGGACGTCTGTTCGTCGTTCGCTGGTTATGTCCATGTTCACTGCCTCAACATTGACGGCAATAGGGATCTGGAACACAGAAAGAAAAACCTTGATTAGACGACACAGCGCAATAACAACATGAATTAGTTGTGAGTCCATTATTAATTACTCGTATTTTGCATGGGATTTTTCGAAGATAAAAGACAGGACTATGTAGCCAGAGCAGTATATTGCCGACGTTTCAGATCAGCCTGGACCTATCTTCAGGATAAAGTAAAAGGCAAGAAACGTAAGCTGCGAGCAAAATTCCTCACTGTATAGATGCTAAACTATCCCTATCAATAAATTATGTTACGAGAAATTATAGTCCACTCTTTGTTCATACTTGAATCTCACTACCTATTAAATAAATGGTACTACTAATGTGCAAAATAATCATAATGGAAACCACTATTTCCACCAACAATGATGACGACATTATGGAGATCGACCCAGATGAACGCGTAGGTATGTCGGACTGATTGGGAATGGGGTCCACAGAAAAACAAAATTTTCGCCGAGGTTTCGTGAAATATATTCACATCATCAGGGCAGGCCTCCACAATAATCACAGCATTCTCCCTCAACGGCACAATTAACAAAAATAAGAAACGTCAAATTTCAAAAATTGAGTAGTTATGTAAATTCCTAATGACAAATCCATAAAATATAAAACCTACTAGGAGGCAAGCCTAGAGTGTGACCATCACACCACCCATCCATGAAGAACCAGAGGACTGGTACCTACGTATCACTGTAGATCACGGTAGTCATTATTAAAATAAATTCAAATGTAAATAGATTCAAGTTAGTGATCATTTTACTAGTTACTCAATTTTTGAAATTTGCCGTTTCTCATTAGCGAATT
>JAEMON010000006.1:10967099-10998728 GCA_030264115.1 Lygus lineolaris | reverse complement strand
GAACTTTTTTTTGTTAATTGTGCCGGTAAGGGAGAATGTTGTAATTATTGTGCAGGCCCTGATGATGTGAATTATATTTCACGAAAGCTCGGCAAAGGAGATTGTTTTTCTGTGGTCCCCATTCCCAATCAGTCCGGCATACAACAATGATAAGGCATTGGTTATGGGAGATGATAAGGCAATATTATGGTCAGTAAACATTGAATTGTTATGACCAGCGGATACTGCGTGTACTGACGTCTCTCTTCATCACCTACGACTCTTCATCACCTCCAATCAGATTTTCCTTCGACCGCCCGCATCTGAAACCACGCGGAAGAACCCGAAGAAGGCGGCCGATGCTCGACGTCCGAACTCAAATGAGTTTCTGCTCGGTCGCCTTTGCTTTCATTAAAATTCCTCGCTCTCCGGCACCAGATCCGTCCAGGCGCATATTACACTTTCCCTATTTTATCAACGGTCCGACTCGAAGGCATCAAGATGGAGTATCCGATCTTATTTGAGGCAGCAGCCCAGAAAGTTAAGACGGAAATGAGGTCCTGGGGCTCCACTTAGCTTCAGACATCACGTTCGCGGTTCCTTACCTCCATAAAATCACGCGAAAACAGGTTCGGAAAAATCCGTACTTATTAATTGCATCAAATCTGTCTTATGAACACGGCGAGCCTCAATCAAGTTTGACTTTGGAAAAAATTGCGACAAAAACGGTCTTCGCGATGTTTTACTGAATCAAATCCCGTCGGAATGAAAATCCCAATCTCTTGTTTTTTTAAATAGATATTAGGGTAGGTAGGTACATAAAATAAGTGACCAATTTGTTATTGTAAAAATTGTAAATTTCTCTGTAAATTGTTCTATTCTAACTTCAAAACATGTCCGAATTTTGATTTTATACGACCTTTTGCAAATCCATGTTATCAATAAACCGTGTAATGTCAGTCAAACTCGTACCTTTGCACCGCTCGGTCATTTAATTTTGCTCTTTCGATAATTTTTTCGAAACTGAGAGGGTGTTCGTCCCGTAATTTCCTTCAATCAAACTTTACAATACGCCTGTCAATAAATGTGGTCATGATGAAAGTAGAAGAAAAGTGTGTGTTCAATAAATTATCCTTGGAAAAAAGGATTTTTCCGGATAAATGAAAGTTTGAACAAGTTAGTGAACAAAAATATTACATGCAATTTAATCCTGTAAATCCAAAATTTTTCACGAATATAATATATACAACCTGTCGGCATACGTTGAGAGAACACAATACAGTTATAAATACTACACCATTATCACATTACACCATTATGTTTGCCTAATCGCTAGAAGTAATAGTCATACTTCTAAAAAGAAATTAGTCTTGTAAAATTATAATTTCCGGACATGTTGTGACGTTGGAATGGAAATATTTACTATTACAAATGAGTTACTTCTTTTATGTACCGTAATATCTTTAAAAAAAAATCGAGACGGGGGGCAGTTTCGATTTTGATTCAGTGGAACATCCCAAACCAATCCTCGAATACCGTTTTGGTCGCCATTTTTTCCAAAGTCAAACTTGGCTGAGGCTCACCGTATGAAGTAAAACCTCTCAGAGTAATTATAGCCAAATATACAAGGTGTCTCACCTATGATCCGAAAAACTTCTGCCCACATGTTCTACAGGTAATTTCCAACAAAAATGTGTCACTTAGTTTTTAAACCGCTAAAAACCTGAGTTTTTTTCACTTTTGAGTTTTTTTTTCGTGTTTTCGACCTCTGGTCACTGAAAAGGCCATAACTCCCTTAAAATGAAGAGTAAACCCAAATCTGAGTAGATCGTTGGAAAGAGCGTTGAATTTCCCGTCTTCTCAGCTTCTAACAAAAATGTTTGAAGAGAACTTGAGGTGAAAAATGAGCCCGAAAAGTCAATTTCGTCAATTCTTGAAAACTGCCTGTTTTTCAAAAGCTCATTAGACCCCATAATTCTGGTGATAAGTTATAGCCTGTACGCCTAAAAAATGCGCAAAAGCCTCAGCTTTCCAACGTTATAGTCAGTTTTTATTTTTTGGAAGAAAAGTTTTTGAGAAAATCGAGTTTTTATGCGAAAAAACGTGCGTTTTCTGACACCTTTGAGGGTTTTTGCTGAAAAAAGAGCCCTGCATGACTAAAAGGGTCAGGAGGCTGATTTACGTGATTTTTTTACGCTGAATCGAATGGTGACATACCCTGACCTTCCTAGCAACGAATTAAATAAGTTTTCAGTCGCAATATCTCCATCCCTGAGTCACCCTGCAAATCGTGATGGCATGAATATATGCTTCGGAAATCTCATAACAGCCAATTTACGTATTCCGAACGAATGTTTGAATGGCGGATACGAGCAGACGTCTATCAGTGTCGATTTTATTATTAGTAAAAGCGAGAAATCGTGGAATGATGCGTTCATCCAGAGTTTGTACGAGTATGTTTATGGAACTATAATCGTAAAGATAAAAGCCGAAGAAACGCGGAACAAGTTGAAGGAGAGAGAAGGCGGGTTTTCTCATTCGAGAGACTCCTGAGGAGCGTAAAAACGTGATTCGTGAAGACTGTGAACTCGGCGAAGGAGTGCAGGTGGCTGAGGACGGCATGCGGGTTACTCAACGCTCACCCGGAATTGTGCAAGAAATTGTACCGGCGAGACATGAGCTTCTGAGATCTAAGACTACGAAAGCCCCCCACGCACTGCAGGACAACTATTTTCCCTCGGGGAACTAACAAGATCGGTTCTCCAACAAGGCAAAAACTCCTGTTCATCAAGGGGGACCTCTTTGCTAGTCTTCGCCGGGTAAGAGAAACCCCCTTCTGATGCGCGTTGATAAAGGTGGGTTCTCGTTTCGCGTGTTTTATTCGACTTGGATGGAAGGTCTCATCATGGTTGCTGTTTCAGAAGCACCTTCAACAGTCTAATGACTAGATTTCGGATCAATAAGACGTGACACAATCTAAAAATGACAAAAAACTTGGAAATATGATCTAAAACCTTGAAATATGACGTCCATTAAGCAGAGGGCAAGGGACGGAGCCCAAAAGTTCCTCAAAAATGACTAAATCTCGGCGCCCGAAGAGTTTATAGGAACTCTTACTATAATATTATGACTGCTTAGGACCATTAAGTTTAAAAAACTTATAACCTCCCCCCAACCCCCTCTCCTAACCATTTTAGCGTTGCACAGTTTTTCCCTTTTCTCGTTCAATTTTCAACGGATTTTGATTCGGTTGGCGGCATTCTTCCTATTTTATCATTCTTTAAGGGGATGAAGTGCCGTAATGCCAATTTGAATTTTAGAGAAGGATGAGAAAAATTTAAAATTACAAAATGAAAATTATACATAGCTGATCCCCCTAGAGAATTGAATAACAAGAAAAATTCCACAAAAACCGCATCAAAATTGGCCCAAAACTTTCTGAGAAAAATGGAAAAACGAATTTCATCCGTTCCTTGGCCTCTTAAGTTGGTACTTATTATTGAAAAACCCGGAATATCCCGGTGTAAGCCCCGGAAAACCTTGCAAAACTAGGTTCAAGCCTGTTTTAACACGCTGCAATGACAAAATCTTGAGTAGGTATCTACGTCTGCCTTTACATTGATGAGAGCCATGAATCGCCTCTCAACTGTGATGAATATTCAATAAAAATCCATGGTAACTAAGGAAAGTGCCGCGTACGGCGACGGCGTACGGACAGATTTTTTTAATTCGATTTTTGGATTCTACGTATCTTGAAACGTAAAACCTCAAATTTTGAGGGGGGGTTAAAACAATTTTTTGGGTGCTCGATTCCAAAGGTTCATTATTGAAAATAATAAACCAAAATAAGTAAATTAAAAATGATCGAAGGACATAATTCTTAGCGAGAACATCATAATGCCCTAATTTTGCTTGATAGTACCTACCTACCTTACTAATCGCGGGCTTTAGGACTCGTAGGAGTGTTGGTTGGTTCTAATTAGGCTCAGTGGTCAAAGAATACTATAGATAGGTACCTAGGTGCTGTTTTCAGGTAGATAGACGCATACTTATTCTGTTTATAACAACTGTTGTTGGCACTCAGATTTAAATTGGTAATACTTGCCAAGCTTACTCACCCAACGGTAGGCTTGGCCCTTGTTTTCGGTATATAAATTAATCTATTTGGACTATTGTTATGTCACGTAGTTACTGCTTAGAGATCTCTCGCAGTCAGCAAACCTCTTGTTCTGACCACCCACGTTAAAATGATGTTAGCTTGGTCTGGAATATCCTTCGGGTCTTTTCATGTTATAATGAATTTTGGGCTATGGGTAGTCTGGGGGCAATTAAATTTCCTGCTGCTACGTATTGTCCTGGGTAAGCCATCCTCACTGAAGCTGTTGTACCTACCTCTTAATATGCTGGAAATCTCAAGTAACCAACTGTTTCGGCTTGTAGGTATGTCTTTCAATGTGCTTACGACTTCTTGAAAATTCTTATATGATCCACGAAATTGTTGATTAAAATCACTGAGAACAGCTTCTATGCACCATGCGTCGTTACCGAGAAGTCAGGTAGACTAATAATAAAAAAGCATTGCACGAATAGTACCTATTGAAAACTGTTTCCCCCCAATTGACCTGCATTTTAAACTAACCTGTATTTAAAACTAAATGCCTCGGTCCCCTCTAAGTTTCTGTTCCAGGGGCACCTGCAACTCCATTGGCCTTGTTTTACCTTCCAAGGGTCGCTCCCAGGCAACTCCGCCTCTGTTAGGTAGTCTCTTTGTTTTATTGTCGCACATAAAATCCAATGGTTTTCTCAGAAACAGGCGTGTAAAATAGGACTTTAAAATATAAATACCGCGTCTATACAATGTCGTATTTACAGCTAGCACCAATTTTTGAGCGATAAGAGCTGTTGGAATTACAGGAACCAACTATATCCTCCAAAAATGGCAGATGTTTACCATTCCCAGAGAGTTATGTACCTACCTTCACCTACCTAAGTGAATACAATGAATTCAAATAGGGAATCGACATGTGCCGAAATTTGCTATTATTTCCCTCAGAATCGGATTCAGCGCTTTCGAATCCCTGTATCCCAATTTTCAGTCCTGAAATTCGAGTAGTTGGGCTAGAATAAGCTGAAGGGAAAACGCGTGACGTTATCTGGTATGTTTCATGGTTGGCGGTTCCCACCTGAAGGAGCGAGAAGGCAATTCATGCCAGATGACGTCACACGCTTTTTCCTTCCCATTTTTCGCCCTCTTCCGTTCATTTCCGACTGATCATATTGTAACTTTTGGGAAAGCTCTCCGTTAGACCGTCCTTTTCTGTCACCTTGAGCCTAGAGGCTAAACATTGGAGGAACATATTTGTAGGGGTTGAGGGCGAAGAAATAAATGGTGTGGCCTCTTCAGTTATCCCGTCCTTTTGTCCTTTTGAAGAGGCCACACCATTTATTATTTCACCTCAACCCTTACAAATATGTCTACTACGGCACCACTCACCAGTATATTGGGGGAACGGGGAACCCGCTTTTCCCTCTGGAGTCTGCTTGCTGATTCTCTGGATGTTGGTTATCTGAGTCCCTCTTTCTTTATCGTCCGAAGTCGGTATTACGCAATCGTTTGCAACTACAGGGAATCCTAGTGACAAGTCTCCAAGCACCTCTCCAACATTTTCATGCCCTTGCTACCCCCTTTCATGCTACTGCGATCTTTGTGGGGCTGAACAGGAACAGGATCTTAAACACTTCTTCCTGGACTGCGCTTTCACAGCAACAGTATTGAGAGATCATATGCAGGAGGAGATGGGGTGAGCTGGGGAACTGGATAGACCCTATGAGAGCTTTGACGAGGGAGTCATAATGGAGTATTTGGTGGTGGTTTGAAGGATCTTGCAAGGTTGGCACGACTGCTAGACGTTATGGATGCTATGAATGTACCCATATGAACAAGAAGACCGTAAGAACAAAAAGACTGAAGACACTGAACAGGAGGACCGTAGGAAGAATACAAGAATAGAAGAATAACAGAAAGAAAGAAGAAGAATTACAGAAACAAAGTGACCACCTGACCAAGGGTTATGTTCAACCATCTAAGAGAAGAGGAAGAAGAAGAAAAAGAAGAAAATCTGAACCAAAAGCCAGTGTTTTTTTACAACACACCACTGATTGTAACCCCTTGTTGTATGGAAGGGGAAATGAGCAGCTTGAGATGTGTAGATTTTTCAGATAAGTAAATCAAGAACTTTCCAATGAGTGGTGAACGATTTCTGTACGATGAAAAATGGCGAAGATACATTTCCGTAGCAACAGTTTGGTTGCAATATGAAATTGCGTAACGCTTTCCGGTGTCGGTTTCTGGAGTCTTTTTTGCCTGATAGGTCCCGGCAAAAGCGTGTTCCATGGTAAAAAAAAAAAGAACGAAAAAAAGGAAAATAAGGTCCATTCCTCATTTGCGAATGAGCCATGGTGACGCGTATTAGTATTTTGACGCAAATCAGTGTTTTATTCGTTCCCGGGATAAGCAGGATAACTTATCGCTTCTTGAACGTAACCTGTTCTCCCTCCTCAACAATTTTCAGTTCGACCCCTCGTGAAACTCCTCGCCGAAGGTCGTCCATAAGTCACCGATGTTTGAGGAAAAAAAGATCAGGCGAGGAGGTCCACCGACCGGGCAAAGAGGCCGCGACGATTACGTCGACGAGCCGGGAGGTGGTGGCCGTCACGACACCGCCATCTCAGCGGTTTGCGTGCGGAGGGTCGCATGTGTGGACACTATTTGCTAACTATTAGTCATTTGATAGCCGCGAGCAAGTCAAAACGTCTACTTTTCCCTATTGACCCTCTTCCCTATTCACCTTCCACCTTAAAAATAAAATTACACACAAAAGGGCTCGGCATTTTTTTAAAGGTGTACGAGGATATCTATTATCCACCTACTTAGGTCTCCTGAATTAGAGGAACCTCAGATGCAAGAGTTCGCAATACTTTTACTTACCCATTGATAAATTATTGTTGTTTATTGTACACAGTGGCGGTAGGTGGTGTAGGTACCTACCTACATCAACTTTAGAGGGGATAAAAATTAATTGTTTTTTTGTTCGATTCCGATTGTTCTTTTTGAAATAATAGAACAAAAAAGGGGAAAGTGTAAGGAAGTTAATCAATAGACTATTTTTGCTTCCTCAGTTAGTACCGAAGGTAAGAAGCTATATGAAGGTAATCGAGCAAGAAGTAACCAAATCGTGTCCTCCAAAATCAACATTTCCATTTGCTTTATGTTGGTAGGTTCTGAGGGGAGAAGTACAATGGCACTTCTCGTTGTTCACTGATTTTATTGACCAATCGTCGATTTTTGCTAAGCGCTTTCGCCCTCAAAGGGCCTCATCAGAGCTCAAATTATGTGGTTTCCTGTCTCCCTCCTATCGCTCTCTTCCGACACTGCTGAGTATAGGTACCTTGCTGGTTTTAAGGAACTCTCCTGAGGTCTTTTTCTTTTTGGGGTTTTAAGGTTTTTGTCATGGGTTTGGGGGCCTTCATTTAGTCAGCTTGTCAGTACTTTAGGGTACTTCTCCTTGGATGCAATTTGATTGCTCTGGTATCTTCAGCTTACACTCCAACTTGGGTAGGTGAATTTATCATTCAATAGGGCTTAGAATTTAAGTAATAAAGCAATGAAGGAGAGTTAAATTGCCTGACTAATCATCACCAAGAATTCGATCATCCAAGATTCGTAGATTTCCAAGGCCATTTGCTTTATGCGTGTCAAAGATTTTTTGTCTGTCAGTGTGTGTGTGTTTTGTCAGTTTTGTGTCTGTGGGCCTAGGAAAAACTACGAAATTATAGTCTGATTTTGATAAAATTTTCTGGGGTTGTGCGGAGTAGGCAGATAGGCTAGATAGTCCCCTATGGTTTCTATCACCGTCGCATGTGCAAACGTGAATTTCCTGAAACAACGGTTTCTGAGACCCAAATGGTCCGATTTTGCTCAAATTCGGAGGGTAATTGACCATGAATTTTGTAGCAATTGGATCAGTAATAGCTACTGCGCATGCGCGAACTTCAAATTTGTTGTCACCGGCATAACTCCGGCAATATTCTACCGAATTCGATAAAATCTTCAATAAACGATTCTTGAGGTCCCAACTTGGCAGATGTTTTTTCGATCCTCCAACAGATATCATGAAAAAAATCAATGTTTCATTGGTAAGTATCTAATAAATCATCATTTATACTCGCATCTGCAGTACTATCACGGTGAGCAGCAGGACATATCTACCAAACCAAGGAACCCTATCAATTATGTACTACCCAAATTGATTATTGAGTACCGCGATATCTCTTATAAAACTCATAAACCCGACTTCTAATCAATTTCCGAAGCTGTCAACCTGATCGTCAAAAGCTCTCCGAACTTGGTCCGGCAGTCGTTTCCTCTAGATGAAATACCAGCAAGTGAACCTCGACAATTCGGATAACTTTCCTGAACCCATTGTTAAATTTTTACAACCCTTCGATCACCGTTCTCACTGGACCCAACAATTTTTGTAACACTTCCTTATTTCCCCTCGTCGGCTTTCTCGTCACGACCGGCCCCAAACAATATAGTCTTCGAAAGTCTGGCGGTACCACGAACTAGGTACCTACCGTCTGAAGAAGAACCGTAATAGTAGAGTACGGACGTAATGACGAATGACCTTTATGAGGCAATTTCGCGGTGTCGGAAGCAAACAGATGGGAGGACCCAGTTTTAATTGAAAGCGCAAAAGATTGGACTGCTGGCAATGAAAAGATGGGTTTTCTACTGCAATTTCACAGCAAGTGAAATTCCAGGCTCACGTCCCACCTGTTGCTTCATCTTGAACGAGGCGATTTTCTTACGGTTCTGATATTGCAATAATAACGCTGTGGCAGCTTCGGATCCGTTAAAGGTCAAGACTGATCTGAGCGGGAGTTTTTGGTGGAAGACAATACGAATTTTCTATCAGAGAGCAAATTATCAAGAGGAAAAAAAACCCTGCAACGTGCCCAATAATTTCGACATTTCAACATGGAAATTTATTTTAAGAGATAATTAGAAACCGAACAAGGAATGAAGTATTTGCAATTTGCTCCCTCACTAATGAAGCCTTTTTGGGTTCGTGCAAGAAGTCGAAATACCCAGGATAATCCTTGAAAATGTCATCACAATCGGGCAAATAGTTGGTATTATATGAATAAGTGTCCGGAAGAAGGGCCTTAGTATGTCACGATTTCAAGATCACCAGAACTACAACTAGAACGTTGCTAATGAAAGTCAGCTGGTGTGACGAGTCCACATTTTGAAAAACATCAAGGGTTCACATCATTATACAGTTTTTTTAGTTTCATCATTTCAGCTCTAGCTTTTTTTGCTTCTTTAGCTTAGTTTTTTTTAGCTTTTTTAAATTTTTTTTTTAAATGGACTCTTCCACGTCTCAATATCTTTATGTAGTTTTCCCGGGACGAAGAATTGATCCCATCAGAGGGGCAAACAGTATACCTATTTTCTCCAAAAACTAAGGATTTTGAGGATTTATGTAGGCGAAAATAACTTCCAATAACGAGAAAATTCCTTTATATAAGCTTAAGTTGATCAAAACGCACATTTTCGCACATTTTTGTCATTTTTTCTTAACTTATACTTATTCCCAAACCAACTTTTTAGATTTTAAATTAGCAGGATATACTGTTTTCATAGGCGAAAACCACTCAACTACAACATCTTTAATTCCGACCAAATTCCCTGAGGGACTATTCAGTAAAATTTTGACATCTTTTCCCTTAAATCGATCTAAGGATTAGTCCAGTATAGAAGAAGAAGTATAGGTATTCTATGGATTAGTCTGAGTTGGACAATCCATAACAATATGGATCATACTGTATGGATGTGATGAAATTATTGATAAGTTGTGAAATAAGTAGTATGATATTGATAAGTTATGATACCTGCTGCGTGTCTAACTACGCTCCTCCACATTTATTAGCAATATTGAAATTTAACTAAATTGAACATTTAGTATTTACCTATTTAATCTCATAGATAAGTAGATGCTTCAAAAATGGATTTTTAAATGAAATTCACATAGGAATATTTACTCTTTTTATTCCAGTATCATTACGAAATGACATGCGTGGAGAGGAAATTCCCGAACTGCCGGCTGAATGAGTGGTTTTGTGTTGTTTTTTAAAAGAATAATTTTATAACAACTCATTTTACCGTATTATAGCCATCATAATGACCATAATAAACAATACGCAGTTTCGAACGTAAACGGTCCAATCACTTAGCTAGGTAAGAACGAATCCACTACAAATTTAACCCCGTAATTGTCCCCTTTTTCAACACCTGCGTACCTATCTGAAGCGAAAGTCCAGAAGATAGTTTCTCATTCTCATTAGGTTCACAGCTTATGGGAGACCTACATCACGCCCGCCGCTCGCTCTAACGACTATTTTCACTACCGAGTGTTTAAGGCTTTTTTTCTTCCTACAACTCGAAGAACTCCGGGGAATTTTTCGAGTTTCCACCGTCGTTGGATGAAGAAGTTTCGCTAGTTCGAACTCCGACAACTAGATTTCAACATCCGCAATGAAAAAAAAAGAAAAAAAAGACACAATTGGACTGACGAAATAGAGAACTACGTATATACGAGATACTTGTGATACGAGATTAGGTGGGTACTTCTTATGACGCTGATCATCCGACGGAATTACTGCAAACATACAGGGTTGAATTGAGCAACATCTCAAAAATTACTCAAAAATTCATTTTAGACAGTCACCCAGTTGTTTTTCATATTGTATACAACAAACTGCTGACAAACATTTTCCCTGACTTTCCCAGGTTTTCCAGACAGGGGGCCACCCTGCTCCAGGCACAGAAGTACCCACTACCTAGTCTTCCTAGTCCCAAGCTTATTCCCTTCTCACCAGGGTAGAAAAGTAAGTGACCATTGTAACTATTGGTGTGATTTTGCCATTGTCATCCCGTATCAACTCCCAGGACGCATCCCCGCTCTGCATAAAAGGGATTTTGAACAAAAAGAAACCGAAAAGTTGTCTTTAAAGGCATTTGTGGACTCGACTTGATCAGATATAGTTGGGTGCAGTCTAGTTTGTGTTCTCAAAAATGGTTTCACGAATCACACAAGTTTTCATGAACGAAGCACTGCTGTATTATGTTTTTATGGTAATCAAAATCAATCCCCTCATGTACAGGACTACAATATAAAAATGATAATTTCTTCCCAGATTAAATTGATAAGTAGGTAAAGATCTGGTTATTGCCAAAACTAATAAAAAAACGAAATTACTATTAAAAATGAGAATAATAATCTATTTACTCCTATACATATAGTTTCTTATAGACTTAAATCCTTACGACGTTTCCTCTGCCTTTTTCTTTCCTCATTTCCTACAATTTCAACATGCTACTTCTTCTTCCTTGATCCTTCAACACCCTCAGTCCCTATAATATTTGCCGCTCTTGGAGTGAAGAACGCCCTACGCCTAGCTCCATACAGTGCCCTGACCCTGAGCAGCTCCTATCGTAGTCCTGTTCACCTTGTTCCCTGTTTTATCTTGTTGTTATTCAACTCTTAATGGGTTTTCCGTCAAATAATCCCTCAAGTCCAGTAATCGTTTCATCACCCCAAATTCCTTCAGAACAACAATATTGATTTTTCAAATTGAAGAGCATTGACCCCAAATTCTGATTGAAACCCGTTAGGAAAGGGCTCTACTTGGCACAATCATTTTTTGACCGTTGAACGAGCTCTTCTTCTGTTCGATGGCTGCTCAGCGAAGTTGTCCTGCAACTGAGGGCTCTTGAAGAATAAAAACATCACCTTCTTCTTGCTTTTACCCTCAGTCGTGAAGACTTGTCTATATTTTCATTGGTCGATACCGGTTTCAGTGACCTAGATTGAAATAATTCTTCCTTATACATATATACCTCATCAGTTTAAGTAATAACTTTTATTTATACAAACACACTAGTACCTAACATTACTTATCACGTTATCGTGTTCATTTTAATATAAAAAACATTCCCACATTACTTATCTATCTTATCTGCCTTACATTTACCTTGTTCTTCGTCAGTTCTCCTCCCTCCCTCTGCAGCACTATCTATACAGCCTCAACACAGGTTCATTCTGGGTGTTAATTCACTGAAACCGGTATCGATCAATGAAAATAAAGTCAAGAAAGCTAGAAAAAGGTGTTTTTCTCCAGGAACCCTTAGCCGCAGGACAACCTAGCTGAGCAGCCATCGAACAGAAGAAGTGATCTTACTTACTTGCTCGATCAGCGGTTTGATAGATTTCATTTTATTTAGTTCATTTTATGAAATATTTAATAAAAAAGTTGTTTTTTGTTAACCAAACTTGAGTAACTTTGTGACATCATCTGTGAAAACACAAGGTTCTCTGATTTCTGACTGAGTTGACCATGTTGGTCACATACCTACAATTCTTTCACTTCACATTTTCCCCTCTCATAATGGTAGAAATGAGCGTTATCCATTATAACTCCCGGAGTTGTACCTCCATTGTCATTCCATATCGACTTCTATGATGCATCGGCTCTCAGCATGAAAGGGATTTTGACCTACGACTTAACATCACGAAACCGGCCGGTTGAATAGGCTATTAGAGGCATCTCTGAGCACAACTTGGTCAGAAGACCTCCAAGCCAAGCCCCTTCGGATCGTCTCGATTTAATTGGAGCTATGAGTCGACCGAGACCGGTTTGACACGAGCTCAGTTATATTTATGCTCTTAAACCCTTCTGACCCACATTTCGCCCTAGACAACAGGCTACACCAACGACCTCTAACGAGCTGTTTTGATTGAAAGCTTTTAATTTGCGAGGGCGCTTTTTCGCAACTCAACGAACACCCACGACGGGGGAGGAGAAGTTCACGACAGTAACCCTGTAGTTTTAATTAACCTAAACGAAGGTATAATGCGCCATTAGGAGCTCAGGATCCCTATTTAGGCCCCTACTTACGTCATGCGAGCAAGAAATCTCCCCCGAGGCGCCCTAAATACACGGTAATGAATATACGCCATGCAGGAATGTGAAATCATCCGCCTAGCATACCTTTTATACTCATCATCCTTTAATGAAGTCAACATAAAATCATTACATAGTTGGTATGTAACGTGAACCCAGCCAGACCCTTCGTGCGTCTTACACACATCTTCAGTGACTCAATAGTTTCAAAACGATTTCAATAAGCACGATTGCCAAATTACCTAGTAACCCTCTCCTAGGGATGCAAATCGATCGGAGATATTCGATTAGTTTGCAATCGATTGATTGTTCCGATTTTTAGCCCGAAATCGATTTTTTGGATTGGGATATCGATTGCAAAAAAAAAAAAACGAAACAGTCCAAAAAATCCGAACCAAGCAAGTTTCTAAATCCTGATAAGAGAAAATTATTAGAAAAAGAAAAAAAATCTGAGAAAATGACCCACCGTTATAATTGTATTCTTCATGCACCCATTGAAAGTTCTATTATTTAAAAAGAAAGCAGACAATTGAATATTAAAAAAAGATACCTAAAAACCTGCCAAAAGTAAAATACCAAACTACCAAAACTTTCACATGATTTTTTTTTTTTTTTTTTAAATAAATAAATAGGAAATTAGATAGGGATTAAATACCTTTCTTTGTCTCAAAATACATTCCCACTCTTTGTCAAATTTCGGGTTTTGTTTTTAGTTCAATTCCTTCTTTTGTAGCTATGGAGATGTTTGTTGTGGAGATACGAACACCAGTATGAGTTTGTATCATTTAATAATGATTAACAGGACGGTTTTAATTTTTTTCACGACATAAAAAAGCGTTACGCAGAAAATATCGCATCTTCGAGTGTTAGGGAAACCAGGTGGTTGTGTTTGTTTGTTTTTGATGTTAAGATGACATGTTCGTTGTTGCGCTTTTGAGTTGAATGGCGCAATCATTATTAAATGATCTGACTGTAGAACCGTAGGTCTACTGTCTGTTTTTTTATGCTTCTTCATCAATTGCTTGGCTGGTCTTGGTATTGGTTGCCCTGAACCTCTGTTTCTCCTGTCGTGACTGCACTAAATGCACCTTACTTTAGAATACTTTTTGTTTTTTGTAATTGACTTTTAATACTGAATACTACATTTAGGCTATTAGAAATGTTGGACTAAGGGTTTTTTTGTACTGCTCTTACGTGTCACCTGAAGATGGGTCAAGCTTGACTCGAAACGTCGTGGGGGAATAAAGAATGTGTGTGGAAGTCCTCGTTTTTCTGGCAGAATCCCAATTATTATCATCAATAAAATACCTATACATTCGGTAGGCACCTACAGATTGTACTTAGTACCGAAAGAGTATGAAAGACCATCAAATTGATGATTCACGTGCCATACATACCCATCCTTCAAACCACCAAGCCGCGACAGCCATGGTTGATGATGATTTTCACCAAATAGTTATATAACAATGATCACTATAAATTCAACCATAAACGGCACCACTTCTTGTTGTTTAGGCATCTATTATCATGGAAAGAATCATCTTAACTGAATATTACATTCACGAGAACCGCATTCACAGCAGAACTGATCTATTTACGTTTGTCTGAACTACGTTGCTATATCCACCTAATTAGTTATCAGTTGAGAAACTTACTTTGTATTGAGATCTGGACGGTGTTATCTCTGAGGGTCCGCTAGAGGGGATGTGCCTGCAAAATAGAGAAACAAAGATAGCGTTAATGCAAAGTAGATTTATGAACTCTGGCGAGGCAAAGGGTGACCGGATTAGTGTCCGTTTAGAGCGAAAATGAGTTGTTTAATACCGAGATAAGGTTAATCGCGGGTAAACAAATCAATCGTTCATCATCTATCATGGAATGTAAACAAACTAGGTAAGTCTACGTCTACACTCACAAACAACGAATTAAGTAGGTTGTGATTTTCAACTTTGTGACGAATTTCCGAAGATAATGCAAGTACTCAGATACGTATTTTAATTTAAAAGTAATTTTTGTTGACACGTTGAAAAAGTTCAAGTTCATTCAGGGAGTAGGTAGATATAATTTATCCTGAATAGAATATTCTAAAAATAAGGTTGGACTTGTGGTATAAGGCAATATACGAAAGAAAGTCTGCCAAGTTGGGTGGACAGTATAGCTCCCTCCTTTTTGTAACATGGACGTACATAAATATAGGTTTTCCTAATCAAATTCAGAATTTTCCAGTTTTCCAAAATTTTTTGCAAATTTTATTGCAATTTTTCAAACCAAATTTTTTGCAATTTTTCAAAATAATTCTAACAATTTTTCCAGTCTTCCAATTTTCAAAATTTTCCGAAGTTTTCTTTTCCAAAGTCCAATTCAGAATTCCCCAAAATGCTTCCAATTTTCCGAAGTTTTCTTTTCCAAAGTCCAATTCAGAATTCCCCAAAATGCTTCCAATTTTCCGAAGTTTTCTTTTCCAAAGTCGAATTCAGAATTCCCCAAACCAAAGTCAGAACTTATCAAACTAAATTCAGAATTTTAGAAGTCAAATTAGAATGTTGAAAAAAATACGAATTTGAAATGAAAAATTCTGAATTTGAAATGGAAAATTTTGAGTTTATTTTGGAAAATTTTGAATTCGGTTTGAGAAATTCAAATGCGGTTTGGATAATTCTGAATTCAGTTTTGAAAATTCTGAATTTGACGTTGAAAATCCATAGAATTACCTAGTTAGTGAAATTTCGCCAAAATCGGTAGATGAGTTCCGGAGTAATGCCTATGACAACAAATTTCAAACTGGCGCATGAGCAATTATGACGAAATTCATGGCAATCGTCTTGGAGCTTCGAATTTAAGCGAAATCGGCCCACTAGGAACTGAGGACCGTAGTATCAGGAAATTCTTTGGCATATTTTTTTTTGGTACCGATGTTCGAAGAAATGGTGACATCACCATGGCACCAGCAAATGGTGCCGTGGCGTCAGAAACTGTGTATCAGTATGATTATGATGATATTAGTGTTTGGCAATTCGTCAAAAATCGGAAGGAATATTCTACGAACCAGTGGTGCCAACCTGACACCGGAGGTTTGTCCAAATAAAAGGCGCAGATCAAATAATATTCAGTTTGGGAATATACCATTCGAATATCACAAGGGCGTTTCTCTAACTCAAAGTTGAGTTCGATTTTCGGCTAGCATTTTTTTGTACATTTTTCGTAAACATTCTTTCCCTGCATTCAACTCACTCCTCACCCCTTGAGTGCAACTTGCCCTGGCCATTGGAAGTACTCCAGTTCTCATCAGTGGGTGAAGTCGCCCACAAACCAGTTAGAACAGAAAGAAAATATTCGAGTTGAATATTTTCCACAAGGAAAAGCTGAAGGGTCTGCGCAGCTAAATTATTCGAATGGTGAGAAATGAATAAATTAATGGTACCTGCTTAGCATAGATGATAATTGTATGCGTTTTTTGATAATATAGTAATTTTATTACTGTCAACAGGTTCGTTCCAACTAAAAAGTTCAGGTCAAAAATATTTAGTTCAAATACGTACAGGTTATCAAGGTCAAAGTTGAAGTCAGCTTTCTAATCAAATTCTTTAAGAGCTGTCTGTATTCAAGTTTACCCACTTAGGGTTGAGAATATTCATGAACTCCTGAACTCGACCTGGCAGTTGGAACAGGTGAACTTGACCATAAACCAGTTGGTACAGACAGAGGTTGAACATTTTCGTAACGAGAGTGTGCAGAACGTTCTGCGCAGCTGAAATATTTGACTTGGAAATATCAGGAGGAGTGTATTGGCGATGCCAAAGTCATAAATCTGGATGATGTATGAATTATACGCCATCTGAAGAGAAGTCTCCTGTTAGCTGTTACGCATGCATTACTTACAATTAAGTGTGGTTTCTTCAAGATACCAACGAGGAGCTCTTGAGTGATTTCCTTCAGGGCTTCTCATACTCGGAGTATCTCAAAATGACCTCAATTCGCAAACTGCGGCTTCCGGATGCGTGCAGCCCAGTAATTAGGGTTGACGGAATGCACTTCTTGAAGGCTACCAACTCGGGCGATTCGGGCAACTTGCCCTGCATCTTCAGGACTGCACTTCTAAGGGGAAAAAAGCTCTTCGAAAGCAAAAACCGTCGAGTTTTTCCGTTGTCCTGATGACTGTGGCTGGCAATCGGGATTCTAGGGCGGGAATCGCGGGCGAAAACGAGGGTTTGCGTGAGGGATAATTCGATTTTTTTCCTTCTTGAGTCTCATAAAAGAGATCGTACAGTAGAACTCGGTCCCTATGATTCAGATAATTCGGTACATATGAATTGGTAAGCCCTACTGTTACGTAAAGTATTTAGAAGAGAATAAAAGTCGGTCCCAAATCAACTGAAACTGGTTTTCCATGGAATTTCACACGCTGATAAATAGGTAATTACCACCCTGGATAGACCTAGCCGTTTTTTTCTCGAAAAAAATCTATTAAAAAGAACTTTTTGTATTTTTAACGTTTTTAGTTATTCCAAGTCTACCAATTAGAGTACCTACCTATCGGAAGCTTTGTTGTGGCTTTTGGGAGTTGAAACTCCAAAATTTCCACAAGCATTTTACGTTTTATTGACTTTCTGAAACATTTTTGGTTCCATGTCCGTCTTTTGTCGGTCTGTCTGTCTGTTTAGGTAGGTTCTGTTTATGTTTCTGAGAATCCTCGCAACATTCATAACTTCTACATAGTTTTCGATGACATTTTCTGGGCCAAAAAGTTTTGAAAATAAAGGCATTGAGGGTAAACAAACGCGTTTTTTGAGATGAAACGTAATTTTCCATCTTAAACCTAGTACCATATTCATGATATATTCAGAATAAGCTCAAAATTTCCTATAAGGATGACTCATGAATTATATCAAAAAATTATAGTACAAAATTCGAAAATTCGCTCATTAGGTAGATAACTCATTCTGCATGACTGTTTTACTGGATACCTCCTACTCAAACTTGAAGGGTACGGATTGGCAATGAACCTATCGACGATCCCCTATGAATTTCATCGTGATTGTATCAGTGGTTGCAGCTTTGCGCATGCGCGAACTTGAAATACTTACAACAGACAATAACTTCTACTAATTTTACTGCCATCCAATTTCAATGCATTCTTCAAGGTTTTTGTAGTTTGGAGTATTTTTTAGTAGGTTCGAATAACACGCAATCGAATAAGAACACTAGTCACTGCGCATGTGCAAACTGCCTAATCCTTGCATCACGGGTAACTCCAACGACTCCTATTAGATTTTAATGCAGTTTTGAGAGATTGTGCCAGTTAGTTCCAAGATTGTCCCTTATTAATTCCATCATTGTCGGAACGATGTGAGCCAGTGCGCATGCTCAAAACTCTGAAACCACAAACCTCGAGTCTCACGATCTAATGATCCGATTTTGTTCAAATTTTGAGGGATAAATGGCCTCGAAAAGATCCTCCCGAGTTCACATTGTAGTTTCTTATTCTACTCTTGCAACGGAAAAATCTACTAATCATCGATTTCTCACAATTTACTGAGCCCGGTTTCGTTGAAATTTGACTGGCAGGTAACTTATGACCGGCTCAGAGTAACTCACACATCGTATAACCTGATCGTGATCATCTAACCATGCAGGGTCGGCCTAAGGCAAAAATTGCAAGTGTGCAAGACTCACATTTTATGCCCTTACCTGGGGGGTCCGGGAAATTACTGAGACAATTAATCAACTGTATCACTGTACCTATCACAATCAATTGTGAGACAGCTCGTTTTCAATTGATAAAAGTGAAAGGCGGTTTTTGAAATTTAAGGTCTAAAAACAAAGTTTTTGTGCACTTTTGCGCCTTTTAGTACATTAAATTTATGTCTCTCGATTTGATTTATTATTGATTGAATTGGTAGGTTCAATACTCCTTCTTGTACCTTAAACCACTATCATGTTAAATAAACTAATGAAAGCTTCTGGGTCTCGTTACAATGATTTTTACACTTATATTGCAAGTACTCTCAGAATAATTATCCAAAATGCGGGAATCACCGTCCGCCGGACCTACCTACTGACCTTGGACCTTGGTCAAGGGCATCAGACTGTTATATCTTCGGTTTTACCCTGAAATTCACCTTTAATAGTTTTGAGACAAAGTTCCTTCTAGTTTAAATATTTCTGCCCAACATTTAAATCAATTTCTAACCATTTGCCAAATTTTTTTAAAAATATTAAAAAAAAAAAAAAAAATTGGCCAATTTCATGCCCCTCCAAAAGGCTCGAGTGTGCGGCTGCATACGTGGCACACCCCTCAGGCCGGCCCTGTAACCATGATAAATCCAACTCTGACAAAATGAGTCGGTAGCCGGTTCTCAGTAAACGTCCAAACCAGTGCCACTTGGTAAAATTTTACCGACGATCACGTCAAAACTCAGACCATCAACTAAAAACCTGAGACACGGTAAACTCCCCCAAAAGTCAGTAAACCATCCCAAAAAACCGACCAAAATATGGTAACGTTTATCGCGACATTCGGTAAAATTCAAGCTAATATAGGTGTAGGTACGAGGTAGCTCGTATGTATGATTAGGACTTTTACCGTGTTTCCGAGGGCAACACTTACCTACCTGAAGTAGGTATCTTGTCAATCACCCATTTTGACTTTTAACATCTGAATTAACAATAAAAAATCAGCCACTATTATGGGTTCACAGTCCATTAACGAAAACTGTCACGACCAAGAAAAAGTACCATTTCACTCAATAATCGGCATTCGTTATCTCACGACACGATTTTGACCTCATGCATCGCGCTTTCCTATCTCGTCTCAATGTAGGTAAAGGAAGACTCGAAGAAAAAACCACAACAACGCTCAAGAAGGATGAATACCCTGTTAGTGGGGTTTTTAGCCAAGATTCCGGTTAATTTTCAAGCACTGCCGAGGCGCAAAGAAAGCCTCGGCTCCTGCAAGCCCGTCTTGATTCGAATTAAAAAATTTACTGCCTTTGGAAACGTCGTTCTTTGGTTTATTGCTCACGTGCTGTGAATGTTGAGTGCTTTCGAGATGTCTGCCTGGGAGAAAACCTTCAGTTTCGAGAACCTACGAAGCTTTGAAGAACCGTACGGTGGTTTCTCAAAATGCGGCAGAATTTTTTTTTCTCTTCTTTTTCGTTAATTGCCGCACTTACGTCCCTTCATTCCGATGCTGATGTTGCCGGAAGGGAACGTGTCGGCATCCGTGGTATATACCGGGAATCAACGGCTGAAAGATAGTATTTCACGCGAAATCTAATCTCGATCTCTTTTATTGCTAAGGTTTCTCCGTTTCCGAATGTTTTCACGTATAATTCAAATTTTGAATAATAAACCAAAATATTCGACATCCATCGTTGTCTTTTAGGATCTTGCATATTGTAAAATTTAAATGGGATATTTTCATGTGTCTGAATGTCAGAATACTGTTAAGAGGATGAAATAAATATTACATCGAAATATTACATCTTGAAATGAGAAATCTTAGATGGAAATCTAAGGAGTTTGAAAAAGAGGCGGTTAGTTGGGAAATAAGGGAGATATATACCCGATAAATCGATATTTTTTAATATACCTAAGTATCAAGCCATCAAGTAAGCCGAAATGTAAGACACGAAAAGAACAAATTAAACAAAAAATCTGCCAAGTGGGTTTGGCACATAGCTTCCTCGTATACATGGCGTCTGCAGCTATCTTGGGACAAACTTCAGGAATCGATTGTACAGGTAATTTCCAACAAAAAGTGTGTCCTAGAGCTTTTCTCTTACCTTAAAAAAATCTAGTTAAAAAAAGGTTGGCTGATATGACCGTTTCCGCATGCGCGAACGATACCATTCGACCGAAAGAGATGGAAGTCCAGAGGCCGTCAAGAGCCCCACCCACACGTTTTGAAAATTTTAATCAAATTTTAGCCATAATTTCGTATAGTTTTACCCGAAATAAGGAACAGACCACACATAAAGACAGACATTATAGACCAAGGGCGTGAATCGGGGTGAATTTCCTGAGGCTGACCCTGGTCAAAGTTTAGAATGTACTGAGGTGGCTTTTAGATAACGCTCGTTCGAGGCCTAGGTCAGGGGAAATCAAGGGGATATTAAATAGACCCGGACACGGAGGATTTGATTGATACTACATAATGTACTTCTGACAAGGAGTACAACTCGTAAGCAGATCGCCATTACTCAATAAACCAGACCATACATCGTCGGTCCCACTGCAACACCGACTAACTGATTTTCACCAACTTTTCAGAAGCGGCAAAAAACTGGTTTTCAATGATTTATTCTTCACCTAGATTATTTTACGCCCACTTCACCTTCTACCTGGCTCGAGAATGGTTACTTCCATTTTCAATGTTTTCCAAGTGACTATAATGGAAGAATGGTCAGATTGCTGTTGTGTCACACTCTCATGTAGATAGCCAGTGTTGTTACTCTAATGATCCCGATGTCTGCCTTCAGAGTGAGAAGACAACAGTGGCTAACTGCTAGCGGATTTTCAACCCCCCGAAAAAGACGTTTCGCCTCCGAATGTGAATGATAATCAGTAAGTAGTAATGACACAGAAAAGGTGAATAACTCCTGTACTAATTCATATTAAATACTTACAAAGTGGAGAGCAGCAGTTCGGAAGCAATTTCAATGGAAATAACAGCACATAGCTGGTGTTAGTGGGAGGTTTCAGATACCCATATTCATTACATTTTATATTTTACATATTCTGCGATTACGAGTTCAGTGTTGCTCTGAGAGCAAATCCTAACTCATCATTCGATCCGGCGCGAAAAATTGATTCTATAACCCCAAAACTGCCAAAATGTCAGTTGGCCGGTGTTGCAGTGGGACCGGCGACATGATCATAACAGTTCCAAAGGGAGCTTCTTCTTCTTCTTTTAGATGGCAATGGCGCAGTGGGTCCTTGTTAGGTATATTCCATCGTATATTTCATCTGCGCAGAACCCTACATTCTACACACATTCCTTCTGTTCCTGTTTCTTGCCATTATCAATATGCGCGTAGGTTCTGCGTAGAAAATATCAGACCCAACAAGTCCTACCGCTGCTTGGGGACAAAACTCTAATCACCAGATTTAGCTTAAATTTCGAGGGTAGTAAAGGGTTGGCCTCGGGATGATCACCTATGTATTTAATCAACATTGGATCAGTAGAGGTCATGACGCATGAAGAAAAGCAAAATTTCAACAAAATGAAAGAAAAATTAATTTTTTTTTTTTTCAATTGAGAGGAAAAGAGTTTTTATACAACTCACTGCCCATAACCTCTTAAATCTGCTTAGGTAAGTATTACGTGCTAATTTTTGCTTATCACCGCTGAAACAATGGTTTGACATTTCAATGCAAAGGACCTACGTTGAAAAATTCAAGGAATTTCATCCAGGTTGCTACAAAAAAAAAAATTTCAACCCAGACCGTTATTATTATTACGTCCAGGTGAGGCTGGCGGGTTCTTCAGGGCCCCAGAAAACAACGGGTCCGCCCCCGCTGATGGGATATCAGATCTGGAGTAGGGAATGGGAATAGCAGGTTATTATGAGGTCCTGTGCGCATGCGCACGCTCCGGTCCTATCATCTACCGCGGAGGTCCATAATCCGGACTAACCCTCAATTTCTGCTCTGTCACACTCTCCCAACGCCTGATTTTTCGTTCTCGTCGACAAAGGGTGTTCCTATTTTTGTACGGATTTCCCGAGAGGGATTTCAAACGCTGGTATGTGCCAAAAATGGGTCATATTGTGGGTGCCACGAGAGGGCCAGCCTGTGATACACAATTTTTTACAGTAATAATTTACAAGTTAGGTACTAGAATTTAAAATTTGGGTACCGACCCCCCAAGACCAAGGGTGGGTTTATTAAGAAAGTGCAATTTTAGTCAATCAAGGAACTTGTCACGAAACAAATCTCGATTATAAAATTTTCCCTTTGAAAGAAGAACGCCTCACCTCAAATTTTCGATTTTATAACGAACTCATCCTTTCTATTGTTATTATTGTTATTTTTGACAAATTTTCGGATTTTTTTGATGGTCTGAAACGGATTTCGATGGAGACATTTTTTTAAACTTTGTATGACCTAACTAAAATTTTGAAGCTATTGCAATAGCTGATTTTTTTTCTTCAAAAATTTGCTTAAACGCTTGTGACGTAGTAAATTCTAAGCGATGATATGTTGCATTTTTTGATAAGCTCTCATGAGACCGCTCAGTAGAAAAAGTGAAAAATAACCATGCGCAGAGCCCATTCTATAGGTTGATACGAGGCATTTTTCGCAGCAAATTAGTTGAAGATCGGATCTAGGAATTAAAAAAATCATTTGGTCTAGAGTAATCCATAGATTACATGGCTCGGCCTTAGTACTGGATGGAATTAGTTGTCCCACAGTGCTTCGAGCAATGGACACAAATGAAAAAATCAACTACTTATTTAATTGATATTACCTATGTGGCCGTGATCAGAGAGGTCTAGAGGTGAGAAAAACAACATTGGTTGACCCGAACTTTAGTTTAGTCAACTAATCATGTCGGTAACTGCGAACTTGAGTATGATGGGGGTGACGAAGGAACAGTTGAATGTAAGTAGTGAGTTGTTTCGCTTTCCCATTTTACAAACCACATGAGAAAACTGTGGCCGAGCCTGGGAGAGGTTTGTAAAAACATCTTTGGTGAAATTTAGACCTTCCCATTCAATTTTCTAAAATTTTAAACCTCGAATAAGATGATTATCTATATTATTTTAGCTTAGAAACACGAGTTGAAAACTTCAAAAAACACTTTTTCCAAAAAGCTATGTATTCCTAGATCAAAAAAAAAAAAAGAAGTTTTCTAAGTGTCACCTATAAGGCCGTTTTTTTAATTTCTCAGCAGAGAAGTCAGAAATCGTTATGAGGGATATATTTGAAAAATGGGTTTCAAAAAAGGATTACGATGACATTCTAAATGTTATTGAAGAAAACATTATTTGAATGAAAACGAAGAAGTTCACTAGCCCAAGGAATTTTTTTGTCAGAATTGATCTCAGAATTGATCACTCAAAGGGAAGTCAAAGGGCAAAAAAATATTCGTTGGTCATGGAAACAAAATTTTCTGGATTCATCCCTCATGCGGCATGACTAGAAGTTATTTATTAACGATTGCGTTTTTTTTACTCCTAGTAAAATCCTCATAAACATCGAAATATGGTTGAAAAGGCGTGTTTTTAGGTTAAAAACATTAAGGGCTATTCAGGGACCCTTAATATTTATATGGTATTTTCTTAATCAGCGCAAAATTTCGTGTAAGAATCCGTAGAAATAGGAACTTCGTCCACTCCGACCATAATATTAGGTGTCCTTGCAAATAAAAGGACCTAATAATAATAATAATAATAATAGGACCATAATAGGAACTTCACTCGAACTACCTGCCTCAATAATCAAGTACCTACCTGAAGTAGTTGACATTTTGAATTTTTTGCGTCGGATTCGTGTTCAGGATGGTCGATAATGGGGAAATCGGTTGTTTTTACGTAAATACAGGGAACTTGTAATAAGTGCGAAAACGAAAACATAAGGCCTCGGCCGACTCTCTGGCGGCCGCGCCTGAAAAGTCGTGGAAATAAACGCCTCCTTTTCCGTTGAATTTTCTTCCAAGCAAAAGCCTTGACTTTTTTTCTTTGTCTTTTTTTCCGATCTCCGTAGAATCGGTCCATGACGTCATCAAAACCTAAATGTTAACAGCCTATAAATATAATAAAATGCCACTCCGTAATGAATAGAATGTAGGTACTGTACCCACTTTCCGGGTACCTGCTACACGATCTCGTAGTTGCACCGCCGTAATAACGCAGGTATTTGATTCATTACGGAGGTATGAAGTGGGTGTTATTCACTCTTTTATGCAAGGGCTTTATCCTTATTTGGTGATGTTGATGAAGAATAAATCTAACAAAATCCCTCATCTTCTCACGTTGAGACTCCGAAACCGCGGCTTCTTGATCGTAACCCTTGAAGCTTCTATAAACAATAACTCAGAAACATACCATGTAGGTAGGTAGTATACCTAATGAAGATAATGCTGCTCCTACCCAGAAATTACATACTTAGGTACCTCCTCACTTCACCCGCTGTTCGTGAGAGTATATAATTTGTTTTTGAATAAATCTATTCATTAGCATTATTTTACAACTTATAGCAGTCTTTTGAACCTTTACCTTTACTTTATTTATTCAGCGATAAGCCCGAAGTCTCATAAAGTTGAGATCATGTACAGACACTGGGGGAAAACGACTTTAGACCATCAAATCCCATTTTGAGAAAAAATATGTACAGTTTTAAAAACTCGGAAAACACTGTAAATATTAATGTATAAATCCGAGAAAAAAAGTATACGAAATTTGGATGTTTGAGAACTGTATTGTGTAAAAAAAAAACAAATTTTAATTTCAAAAACAAGTGATATAATTTAAAATGTTGTGAAGGAACAATAGGACATAAGTTGTTCTTCACCAGTATGATTAATAATTTCTGTTCAAATATCGATGTCAGACGGATTGTTCCTAATCTCGGATCGGCTTCTACATTTTCCCGTCCTATTAATTCTTCCTAAAATTTTCAGGATTCGCTTTTCTCCAGATATTGGCTGAGGTGGAATTTAGCAGCTTTGATGGGCACTTTCCTGTTATAGAGTTTTTCAGGCTCCATTAAGGCCAATCTTCCCTGTTTATAACTTGAGATAGGTATAATAAGTTATTTTTGTTCTGGGTCTCCTTACCATCCGAAAGCTTCCCCGATTACCCACTAGATGGCACCTCTAACTCAGTTTCCATCAAAAGTGAACTATAGTGGGTTTCCCCCCGGGACTTCATATTATAGAGGGTGATTTTTGAAAAACTCACAATCACCCCACCCCTCTTCTTCCAGAGTGGGCTTCATAATATCCCCCAATAGCTCACTCAAGTTATACCAAAAAAGGGCCTACACAAATTCCCAAAAAGCTGAGAATGATTTTATATCACTGTGGGCGTCCCAAATAAGAGTAATAATAAGAGTGATTCCTGGATATCCGTTTTCGAGTTACAAGCTTTTGGGATTCCTGCCGTCCATGCATACCTGATTCAAAGATATTCCTCAAGTTTAGTACGGCTTGAATCACATAGGTAATTATGGAGCAAAATAGTCGAAAAACCTTTATAGTAGGTACTAATAAAAAGCCTTGAGTGAATAATTTTTATTCTTGATCTAATGTTTCTGTGGGTTTCAGGCACTTTCCTCAGCCTGATACTTTAGGCTGGTTATACATTGGAGCTTGTCCCACTAGTCCTTTATATTGTATAATTTTTTTTGTTCTTTATGTCAGCATCTAGAGGAACCAAGTCTTTTCATTTTCGCGAGCTAATAGTTCCATTTCCAGTGAGGCTGCAGTCTTAGTTCAAGGAGGAGCTCACTCATATACAATTATATGACATATAATTTTAATTATAATTTAATAATTAAATTATAAAATTTAATTATTAAACTATAATTAAAATTATAAATTAAAAAAATAAATTATAATTATTGTATACTAAATATTGTAATATTAAATGTATTATCTTCTTTCCACTTTGTTCTTTCATTCAGTTCAATTCTTTCTCATTTTGTATAATTTTGCCTGCATCGAAATCAGGGGGTCATCCTCCCCACCATGGACCATCACTCTTCAACATTAGGTATACCAGATACTAGCATTTCGAGTAGGTACATGCTCAATCTATTTGTGTTGAAAAGCTATAGATTAAAGTAGAGTGTTTATAAAAGTCAGTCTAAACAATAAGTAGTGGTTTTTTAGGTCACTTTGGGAAAATGGTTAGGGATATATACTCCCTACTACAAGGGACAAATCCTAAATAATAACTAACCTAATGGTTATCAGGTATTACTATTATAATATCACCATACCATTGAAAAAGTTGGGCACCACCGGGGTTTTCTGCCATCACATCCATCACTCGACCTCGAGGTCCCATGGAACGCACAATACCGTATGATCGGAACGAACACCGAATATGAACCACTGCGGCGAGCGACAATTCAATAAAAGAAGGGATTTACTGGTTTATGAACGGGTTTTTGAACATTCAAGTAAGGCGGGGGTGGCACTGACGTCGGTTGACTTAGCTGTTGACCGGTCGAAGTTGGAAATCAAACTGAATCGAGAGGAAATGTCGAAAAGGGTAGTGAACCCAACAAGGGTTTTCCCAGGACATCCCCTCCACTTCAAAGGCGACCTCCTTAGCTTGAAGGGGATGAATTCGTCCCTAATTACCCCCAAAATTATCCGCCCGGGTCGTAAGTCTCGTAATCTAAAGTCGCAGATTATTAAGGGAGTTGAGCAACGAGAGAGCGATATCCCCTTAAATGGAATCCGAATGGGAAACCAGCCTCAAAATCCTGTTTTGGGCGAGTTGAATTTAGAAATGGCCGAGATTACAACCAATGCGCATTCGTCCTGACGAAGGGCAGAGCGGGGCAGGGAGTCCCAGGAGGGTTGTCTCAGGGTTTTCTGTTGGATAGCCAGATCATTGTGAGGATATTAGGAAACATGTACACCTGTAGCCTGGATTTAGATTTTTTATTGTGATTTTTTGTGAAAGGGAGGGGGGGGGGGGGGGGGGGGGGGGGGGGGGGGGGGGTACAGTGGCCCCAAATTACCAGTAGGTAGAGGAGCGCGTGTAAATATGGAACCCCTATTCGTTTCTTGAACATTACGGCCTCAAATTAGACTAATTATTTGATTTTTGTGTGGAACAACTTCAAATATCTACCGCCCAAACATCCCTAGAAGGAATGATAACTTATTATATTAGGGGATGGCATCGCGGATTTTGATGAGACTATAGTTCTTGATTCTTCATCGAAGATAAGTCGACAAGTATTTTCGTCTTTCATTGAGAGGGCATTTGGGGGTGGACGGAAGGATTTTTCGGTGTGTTCTTCGTTGATTTTCAGAATCTCCCTTCTAGAATTTCCAGTTGGTACGTTTGAGGAGCGGATTACGATGAAAATATTTTCACCGAGCTCAACCTGGTTCTTGTGCCCTATAAGTTGGATCTTTGGATAAAAATACCACGTTTTTAGGTGAAGAAAAAATAATGATGTTTCCGTAATTTCATCTTTTTCGCGTATTTTCATTTCATACAACGTACCTACCTACTCAATCTTCAATGAATATTAAAAACAAAACACATTTTTTTTTAAACGTGAAATTTTTACCCGAAATTCCAACTTTTAAGGCCACTAGTTCGAGCTCGATGAAAATATATTTTTGTCGTAATCTACGTCAAAAAACACTTAAAACTCGCTCCTCAAACACTCAGATTGGAAAGTCCACATTGATCAGAGATCCAGAAAATCCGCAAATACCTACCTACGTATCGACTTAATTACGATTTAGAATTGAAAAAGATATTCCCATCAAAATGCACGATGCTTAAGTAAAATCATAACAGGTGTAGGTAGGTAGGTACATCCATTTCTGTGTCGAAACTTAACGGAGTGATATTATCACCAGACTATTATAAAATAGTATTAAAGTGACTTGTTTTAACTTTAGGAACTGGTTTCAAGAAAAGTCCACTATAGACGAGATTTTGAAAAGCGACTGAGGTAATAAAATCCACTAAGGGCATCTTCTGGCTGTAGTCTTCAAGACTCGTGAAAATGGCCACGTTATTATAGCAATAAGTCTATAACAGACGTGAATTTTTTAATTTAATTACTAACGCCACGATAGATTTTGGAAAAATCAAATTTCACGTCAAAGACTCATTTTAAATCAAATTCACTCCTCTAATGTGAACTCGATGGCTGCAAGACTGACAGTCGGATAGGAGGATGTCCTGCGATAGCATGTCGGGAAGATGGAGTTCAGCGAACATTTCCGTAAATACGTCTGAGAAGCGTTAAGTTAGCATTTCAGGGTTAAGAAGGTATTACACGCTAAATCGAATAATAGGTACCAATGAGAGGTTACAAAAACCAGTCATGCCAAGGTTCTTGAGCGATTTTCATGAAATAAAACTTTCTTAACGACTTTTGACTAACCAAACTTGGATGTAGCAAAAATGGCTCATAGCTTCCTCGCGTCCAATAAACGGGAGATACCTACATAAAATGGTAAGTTTGCACAAAATCGGACCATTACACTGAAAGAAGTTCATGTTGAAATTGTGTGTTATTAGGGATGTAACAACGAAATTCAGTGAATTCCACGTTAGCGCATGCGCAGAGCCTGCTGATTCAGCCATATTGAAATTCATATGGGAGATCAAGGGGCGCTACCCGCATAATCCCTGAAAATTTGAACAAACTTGTACGTAAACTTTGGTGGATATAACAAAGAAATGCGGACAGACAGACACCAAATTTGTTCAGGAAGTTTGAAACGAAAAATGCGATTGGAAATTTCAATCTTGGAAAACAAACATTTTGTCGATCCCAAAAGTGAAAACAAAGCTTCCGCTACCTTCGGTAGGCTCGGAAGCAAAAATCATCACTATCTAGATATCAAGAGCGATAATAGTAGGTACCTACTGAGACACGCGATTCCCATCTCGCGAAACCGTAAAAGGTTCTACCTGAAGTCGACCTCTGAACCCCGTCGTAACGTCATAACCTCGACCAAGACGACCCTGAAGAAGGCCCCAGAATGGCGCGGAACACTCCTCCGAGACTTGCGAATGGAGCTGTCAACCGTTACTCCGACATCCCTGTTATTGCGTTATGGGATTCCGTTCTTTTTAAAGCGGTCCATAACTCGGTTTATAGGTATCGTCAACCACACAAACACAACCAGGCGTATACTCTTATTACACACATATTTATATACAATACACTCACACACACGCACTCTTAGTTATCATCGCGATGTTTCCCATCCGAGGGATGATGCTTTTAAAATGGCAGACAACGTCGTGAAATCCGCTCAGGCCGACTTGAATTGTAATTGAGGTGTACCCTTGCGTTTTATAATGACTGCAATATATTCTTAAAAAATAATAGTATATGCAAACTAAAAAAAAAATAGGTAGTACCTAGTTCTAGTTTTATTGTCCGAGTAAACTGTAATAAAAGACAAGAGCGTGGCTACATCTATAACAGTGGCGCCGGTATTTTTTTCCTGGTTGTTTCATTCCTTTTACGTTCATAATAATTAGATACCTATGCAAATAAAAACATAGCTTCCTACCTTCGGTAGTGAGGAAGCAAAATTATTACAACTATATACGATGCACCACCGAAGATGTTATTACTTTCCTCAGCCCACCTAAAAGGTGAAAGGAAAGTATTGCGATCAGCAGAAAACCCAATTTTTGGAACATCTTAATTTTTCATTATTTCGACAAGGCTGTCTGTGTCTATATGGAACACAGTGAGGCCAAATGACAACATTTCTGGAGGAAACTATGGGAATTGCTAATTTTAATAGAAAAATACAGGAAAAAATCTACGACCCTTATTTGAGAAATTTAGTGCATTTTCAAGAAAGACGAAGCTATTTCAATGGGTCAAGAAATTGGGGTATATCTACCTACTTAGGCAAGTTTTTGAAAAACATTTCCTAGGTAATCTATTTTATACCATGCTTAGTTAACGTAACTAAACTAGTTACCGTAAACCGGTTTTTTATGTCTACAGGATGTACTACAAGACGTCCACCTCTCCTGTTCAAACCATTTTGAAGAAGTAGGTAACTCCCCATAACTTTTTACTTAATCTCAAACCCAAAGTCGGAATTTTATTGAAAATGATGAATGTTAACAACTTTGTTTTTTTTTCCAAATGGGAAAACCCATTTGTTATTGCAGATTCGGTTCTACGCGAAATTTCATGGAAAAATGACTAGTCACTCGAAATGTAACCTGCATAAATACGCTCAAAATTTGCACTGAATGGAATGAGTTTGCGCAGACTTGGATTTATTTAAAATTCATATTCCAGAGAACCCACAGAACGCGTCTGTTGTGGCATCTGACCACTACCACGTTTAACCACGCACTATTTTGACAGATTTTTCTCCTTTTACTGCTTTAAAGGTCTACAACAGTTATTTAAAAAAAATGGAATGAGCCAATAATAATTTTGAAAGCAGTTTTTCCGTCATAAAACGTACCGAAAAATGTTTGAAGTTGGAACTGTCTTTAGGAGTGGAATATCAAGGAATCCATCGCCCATGGAGCCCCAAACTAAGTGAAAAACTAAATAACTATATCAATTTCTTCGTAGTGTTAGAGTTCGAGTAGTTTAAACTTCTTATGTGATGTTTTTCCACTTGATTTGAATTGGATTTGGATTTGATTTGAGTAGGAACTGTATTTGATTTGAAGGTCCTTCTGATTGATTTTGAAAATTAATTTTTTTTAGGATTGATTTTTAAATTACTTAATTGAATTTTAGGAGCTATTTAATTCTTGAGCTATTAATTTGTAAAATATTTACATTTTTGTATATTTCAAACTCATTTTAGAAGAACATTTTGGCAACGAATTTTAGTAATGAAATTGAGTGTCAAATTTAGTACTAAGTAACTGCCACATTAAAAACGCTGCAAATTATTACACAACGGTTTATTAT
>JAEMON010000006.1:10946854-10961040 GCA_030264115.1 Lygus lineolaris | reverse complement strand
CAGAAAATAATAAACAGTTGTGTAATAATTTGCAGTGTTTTATTTTATTTAGCTTTTATTTTTTATTTGGCTTTACAAAAAATTGTATTAGTTTTTATTGGCTTCAATGATGCCTGTCAAAAAGTGGATGATGGGCAAATAATTCGATCAATACGGGTTTATATTAAAAAGTGTTTTGGGAATCCCTGGAGGGTATAGATCAATGTGAAAAAAAAAAAAAAAAAAATCTGGGGTCATAAGTATTCAGATTTAGCGTAAACTTTCCTATGCCATCCCATTGGATAAGTCGATCCTAAAAACACTTTAATTCTTCACCCTCAACCCCTTCAAGTATGTTAACCACGGCACCACATACTTATGTAAAGAGAGAAAATATTGTACTGGTTTGCTTCCATGTCAAACCCTGATAAATTCACGGGCGACAATTTTTCTCATCATACACAATAATAGGGTGTGGGCATTGGGTCGGAAATTCGCATTTTTTACCTCGAATTCGAAATCAGTGCCCTCAAAAACCGCCCTCAAAAGACCGAGTTTATAGGCAAAAAACAGCTTGGTTAAGCTGGAAAATAGCTGGAAAAAAGGGAAAGTTTGCTTCCCGGCAAAATAGTTCTGACGTCATCATTACTGCAAAACTCCAGCGAAACAGCTGCTCGGAGCATTGAGATCGCGCTGCAGAAGAATACTACATCATGGGGGTATTTGGTTTTGACAAGTTAGTTATCCTGCAACGTCTATTCTAACGAGACTCTTCATTTCGTATTAATTATTATTATTTCATTACACCTACCACCTACTCTGAATTTTTCATGGTTATCACCTCAATTTTCTCTAGATTAAAAAAATATTTTTCGATAGTAAGTGGTAGACGTCGTTGTAGACATTAACCATTACATTCACCAGATTCTCGACCTGAGTGAGATTGATATCTCCCTGATTCGTGATGAGCAACTTGGCAAAAAGCGTCTTTCTCGACCCCAAAAACCCCTGTCAGGCGCAATCACTTCTTCATCTTCTTCGACGTTTCCAAAATATTATTTTTCCTCGTCCGTCAACTTTTTTTCTTGTTGCGCCGACTCGGTAATTTCCTCGAATAGATGGGATTTTAAAAGTCGGTAATTTGCGAGAGGGTTTCGAGCCTCGAAACCGACGGTCCACACTATTCAGGACCACCACAATGAGCATGCGAAAGGCCGACGAGATCGTGTGGCGGCTCAGATGATAAATAATACTGATCGGTCCCTTGTATGCAGTTTCTCAATGTTGCGAGTTGTTAATCATTTCTTTCAAGGAGTTTCTTCTATGAATTGCACGATTCCTTCCTTTGAACGTTCATAGTGAGTCTGATTTTGACCATCCTTCCTTGACCCGAAGGGTGACAGGAAAAGTGTTGCGATCGGCTTGAAGAGAAGCTCAGCCGGAAGATTCATCGGTGAGAGGCAGGAAAGTAGCTTTGGCCGGTGGGAGAAATAACCAGCATCCTAAAATTTGGCACAAATTTCCCGTCTAAATTCTTGAATAACATACTATGAAATTATATAAAAATCTAGAGGGGGTACTAAGGATAGGTATTGTTCCATTTTTTGGTATTCCGTATGAAACTTGACCATCCTGAGTCCTTACAGAGAGCGTACGGTTTGTTCTACAGTACTGCGCGAGGTCTCGTTCGACGCTGAAAATTGTGATCTATTTGGTTTCGGTATAGAAAATTTGATTCAATGAAATTAATGTTTCGGAGAACCATTTCAGTTATTAAACACATATCATTAATGACAATCACCATGATTTTTGTGGATTTTGGTTCTTATCGACCTTTTTCCGTGTTCACAACAGAAAAGTCAAGAAAATGATGGAAAACTGAGGGGGGAGGGTTTATAAAAAATTGTTCCGTCCTCGGTTCCAAAGATCCATTATTGAAAATAATAAACCAAAAATTAGGGGTTAAAAAAGTAACTGTTTGTTGAAAATCAGTTCCAGAATCCGTAGGTGATGTAGTGCGGTCATTTTCTGTGGTACTATTCACCCTCACAATTAACATAAGAATTCAACGCTGTTTAGTGTAGAAGAAAGACCTCACCTAAAGATTTCGGACGAATAATACTAAAATTTATTTTTATTGATATGAAAAATAAGAATTCATCATAGCTTCATCAGGATTTAATATTATATCATGTTTCAGGTGTGCTGCTGCCTCATCTCACGAGAGTCATCATGCTGACCTTTCTTCGACATGGAGCTGTCACAAAAGTACAATTCAACTGTGAAAAAACCGCTTTGAGAGTTATAGCTTGTTAGACCGAGTAACATTTTAGCTCTTTAAATCCGTCTATAAATTACTGTAAGGTCCATTTGAACTTAACGGATTCGAGACCGTGGATTCGAAATTGGTTTCAGTCCGAAGGGCTTATCCATGCTTGTCTCTCTCGTAGTTACAGCTCGATTATATGTCTTTGTCCATCACGCGACGACCGTGAAATGGGGGATGAGGAGTTGCAGATGTGAAGAGACCCGCGATGAAACAGTTTCTTTTTGAACTTGACGACTACACAATCCTTCCTTGAAACCCCTTATTATAGGCTGAGGACCTACTTAATTTATCAACCATTGTGAAATAATTTTACAACATGGTAATCTAGTAATATTCTAGAAGTATGTAGGCACCGAACATCCTACTGAAATAAGTTGATAAAGTAGAGAAAGTGGAGAAGAAGCGTGAGCGCATCTGAATTTTTTTAGTTTTAATTTTTACTTTAAATTCCAAGTTGAACTGCAGTTTATGAAGATTGACCCGGATGAACGTCAACACACAGAACGTCGTGTACAGAACGTCAACGAGGATCGGGAATGGGTTCCACTGAAAAAACTTCACCTTCTTCGCTGAGCTTTCGATTTATTACAATATATCTTCATCAGGGCTCAAAGGCTAGGCTACAGTGTAAACATTACACCTCCGTCACAATAAGCATCACCAGCAGGTAGTTGGATTTCACTAAAAATAGTTTTATACACTATTTAAGAAAAAAAAAATGTGTACACTATTTTTTAGTGAAATCCAACTACCTGCTGGTGATGCTTATTGTGACGGAGGTGTAATGTTTACACTGTAGCCTAGCCTTTGAGTCCTGATGATGATATTATAATAAATCGAAAGCTCGGCGAAGAAGGTGAAGTTTTTTCAGTGGACCCCATTCCCGATCCTCGTTGAAATTCCAAGTTGTGTTCGTTTTTCATTTCACCATCAAGTCTGTTAATGTCGACTGAGGCCCACCCCACCACACCACAAGCTTGCTTACCGTGAGGCGTTCATTTAGTGATAATTTTATTCTTCAGATTAACCAAAATTCATTTTATTATTTATTGTAATCAGATTATTATTTCTCTGTAACGTAAAGAAAACTAGATAATTTGAAAAAAAATAAATAAAAAAATGGGTCGTTCGGTAGTTACTTACAGTAAGTATAATTAACGAACGATGCAAATCAATACTCAAAGGATAATTATTTCTCTATATTAGGGTGCCACATCTTCAAGGCATCCATTCTACAACTATTTCCAACACAAAGTTCATTTTAGCTGGTGGAAGCCTGCTGGGCCCATTAACCTGTATAGCAGAGTGTGGTTTGTACCTGCAGTAGGTAGGTACTTGGAAGTGAACATTTTAAATTAATAGGTTTTAGGAAATTCAGGTTTCCGGTAATAACAATAATGTTACTTATTATTAGTGGCTTATTATTAACTGTGGTTGGTTGTTCACAACAGTTTACTCCATATTTTCGTAAGTAGGTATTTTCATGTTCAAGAATTTTCTTCTTTTTCGCCCCAAATACCTTAAAGCGGCCATAATGACCTCGAATTAAAGTGTAAAATTAAAAATAAGGACACCGTCTGAAAGACCCTTCAATTCCTCCCGATGCTTTCATTAAGTATACATTTTTATTTATAATAGTCGGTACGATTTAACGTACAAAAATTGGGCAGAAAAGAAAATTGTCTCAGATTCGCAGACATTTCTTCAAAATTGGCTCTAAATCTCCCAAAAATGGGTGATTTAACTCACGCGTAACGGAAAAAACTTCATCAGAATTTCAGCTTTCCAATGGTGTGGTTATTTTTTATTTTACTGTACTAATATCAGGAAAAATCACGGTAGAATGCAAAAAAATGTTTTATTACCATTATTATTCATTTTTATTTGAATACTAATCGAGTGTTACAACGTCTACACTTGTAGTCCCCACTTGACAATGACTAGAGGAGTTGGGTAGGTATCGTTATCCACGTAATTTTTCACGCTGAATCGAAGGTGACACTCCCTTTTCATTTTGACTCATAGAAAATTGATTTTCTGAGAGAAATAGTGTATTTTCTGACATACCAGCGACTCCGACCCAAATTTTCTCTAAGCTTTGTGTGTTGAATTTCCCCATAATATTATTGCCTGATGATACCCGATTTCACTAGCTTCAAAAATACAGAACGTCCAGCAATGCGTTATTTCAACCAGATTTGATCGAGAAATATCGTGTTGAAAATTAAATTCTAACGATCAACTCAAAATGGTTGATCCTTCATCTAAAATCACTTTCTTTCATTCAACCCGCTCCCGTGAAATTAATTGGAATCCAGACGCGAGTTGAATTCACAACAAGTTTTTAAGGGACTGGTGAAATATTGCTATTTAACGAGATTCGTGGTCAGTCTGGGAGTTGTGAAATTATTTATTCATGGAACATGCAATCGAGCATTCTAATGAAATTACATTCTGATAGTTTCAAAAGGTTCCAGTCATGCAGTATGACTTATTGAGCAAATTTTCAACAAAGTATTGAAGTTAACCTAGTGTTTTTTGACAAATAACTTTTTTTTAAACTACATATTCGTACTGATAAAAGAACTGATCAGGATGTATGTTGAAAAGTATGATATGCCTTTATTGCATGCCTTAATACGTGATTTTATCTGTTTACAACCGTGGCGTATATATGGGGAGGAGGGTGGGGGGAAGTCAGGAGAAAAAATTGATTTTAGAGGAATGTAGGTAATAAGTACCTACATTGAACTGAGTGATTTCAATGAATCAGTCGTCTATTTAAGGGGGTTAGTTCATGGGTAGACATGTTTTTACACAGTACTCCTCAACTACCTACTTTCTGCAATTCGAAATGCCCCCCTCGGAAATCCTCACCTATATACCTACTCATCTCATATTTTGGTAATCTTCGCATGTTGATTGAATTTTTTCGAATAATTATTGCTCAGATTTACCTCAATTGTTCACTAGCTCAGCAAAATATGAGTTGTATGTACTGGTATGTCCAAAAATTCACTATTTTCCTCGAAAATCCTTTTTCTATGAGTCAAAATGAATCGGGAGTGTCACCATTAGATTCAGCGTGGAAAAATACCTGGAAAACGATACTTACCTCCTCCAGTCATAGTCAGGTCGTCAAACCCTGAAACACTCGATTTCCTCGAATAACCCACGTTTTTCTGCATTTTAACGCGTAATTTGAGTAAATTTAAATTTGATTATACCGGTGGAGAGTTTGAGGATGTTTTTCCCGAAGTCGAGATCGATTTTCCGCTTCGAAAGTCCGTTGAAAATTGGCTGAGAAAAGTGAGAAAAACTGAGCAACGCTAAAATGGTTAGGAGGGGGGGTTGGAGGTTATACGTTTTTTAAACTTATTGGTCCTAAGCTATAATAATGTTATAGCAAGAGTTCCCATAAACTCTTCGGTAGCCGAAATTTGGGCATTTTTGAGGAGGCTCCTTAAGTCATACTGCAAGACTGGATCTTTTTATAATTAAAAAAAAAACAAAACAAAAAATATGCTGTTTACTTACTTATTTATTCATCGTGAGACACCGTATAATACCTCACCTTCGTTCCTTTTTTGTCTTGCCGAATATTCTGTTCCCTCGCCGACCTTTTCGATTTTCATTGGTTTCCTCGTGTTCCCACAACGAAGTGTTGAACGGCAGTTGCTCAACGTCACGGCGAAATCAAAAATGTCGTGCCCCACCGTTAGAGGGCAGTTTCGCCACAAGGTCATCTCTCCGACACTACGTTTCTCATCCAACGACGCCAAAACCCCCAATGAATCTTTATGGGCTGTTGACGCGTGGTCTGTATCCCTAATTTATGAGATACCCGACCTCCTGAACTGCCACCTTCTCGAGGTTCTTCGCATAATTTCTTTCCGAAATTCGACTTGAATTCACCTTGAAATGATGATGATGACCCTCTTCGCCCCAATAATTTCATTTGGGGTACCTAATGGTTACCTACCTCATTCACATGCACGCTGGAAGGCCTCACGTTTCGACTTCAACCATTCTTTTGAGAGTTATCAATACAATAATACTAAATTTTACTAAATGTACTTTGTTTTGAAAGTTTTTTAAAGTTTTCAATTTCTTTTAAAGTTTTTGTTCATTTATTTACAATAATAAACCTTTTGAATCAGGCATAACCTTTTTGACCCTCCTGGAGAAATTGCATGGGTAGAATCTTTGCATTTTGAACGTCAAAATCTGATTCAGGGCCCTTCAAAATCCCATGGTGCCACTTGAAATTACCGCTGGTTTGCCCAGAAAATAGGTTGATCGGTCAATTAGGTTCCGCAAAAGGGGGGCCGGCCCAGGTCAGTGACGTCAGTTAGGTTCAAATTACAAGACCCATTTTCGGTAACTTTCAATCGTCGGACACCCCTCATATAGCACCTTTTCGGAAAGCCCTCATTAAGATCTTTCAAATTACAAAATAAAAAATTAACCAACCAAGTTCTCCATTTGCTGTCACTATGAAATTTGCTAATAGTTACTATTTGGTTATACATTAATAGTTTGTCATCTCCAAGGGGTAGAAAATAGGGGTTACTATCTCCTTAGCTCAAAAGAACTGTACGACCAACCGTTCGCTCCCCACAATTGTGAATCGCAAATTAATTTTTTTCAGGAAGATTCATCCATACTGGAGGTTGGGTTTTAGCATGTAAAATGTTTTTTTTTTTTAATTTACAAAATCGAAGGTGTCTGAAAAAACCTACCAAACGCTCTTCTCCTCCACTGCTCAAAAGACGTCTCCATTTCATCAGGTTTCCTACATTATAATCGATTTTGAATTTTCCACGGAATTTGAGGGAGAAAATTGCGTTTGAATGCCGAAAAACGCGGGGTTTTCGAGGAAATCGAGTGTTCTAGCGTAGTGATGTGGGAAATAGGGGTTGAAATGTTACTATCTCCTTAGCTCAAAAGAAAGGGGTGTTATTTTTCGATTTTAAAAATAGTCGAATGAGACCACCTGGAGAGAACACCACTGTACGACCAACCGTTCGCTCCCGACGATTGTAAATCGCAAATTGATATTGATTAAAACGGATAGATTCATCAATACATGGCGTTGGTCATTTCATATCATTCAGTTGGTATTTTTTTTTTAACTGAAGGCGTCTGAAAAAACTTTCCAAACTCTCTTCTTCTCCCCAGTTCAAAAGACGTCTCCATTTCATCAGGTTTCCTACGGTGTAATCGAATTTGAATTTTCCGTGGAATTTGAGGGAGAAAATGCCGTTTGAATGCCCAAAAATGCGCCGTTTTCGAGGAAATCGAGTGTTCTAGCTTGTCTGAGATTAGGTATTGTTTTGTATGTATTTGTTCACGCTCAATCGAACGGTGATATACCTAGTTCACTGATGACACTAGTGACTGATAAAAAGTTGATTTTTCTGGAAAAAAGTGAATTTTTTTGCACATACCAGCATCTACAACACATTCTTGTTGTTTTGTACGTGTGTTTTGTGAATTTTTCGAATATTATTGTCCACTTTCACCTCCGTCATCCAAGTATACATTAAGCGTACGTATTTCGGAGGTTTCGAGGATTTACTTCCCTTGTACAATTTTCCGTCACTTTTTACGAGGTATCGATGATTAAAATTATGTATGAGATGGTGATATTTGTTAATACTACGACATGAACTTACCATTTATTATTTCTCGACTCATAAAAAGTTTTAACATTTTCTCGGGCGTTTCGGCGCGTCATTTGGATCGACCGCTCGATTTCATCTGTCACGGCTATTACTCTAACCAGGTGCTGAATGTCGGGAGTTGAAAAGGTACATCGACTCCTCAGACGTTTCTTTCGCCGGCAGTTACGGCAGTTTCATACGTCTATCTTCGACCTGCATCTGTTGCAGTACCGCTGTTGGACTGTAATAACAGGTAGCCAACTTCAGAAGGAAAAACCATCAGTTCGAGATGTGATTGCGGTGATAAACCTTGATAAATCATTACCGCGTGAATCGTTAAGCTCCTGCGCAGTTTGGAGCGTCGTATTGAGTAGAAACATTATTCAAACAGAGAAATATATTTGACACCGTTCCCGTCGTGATGGGGATTGAGATAGCCTCACAAAATGTTATTCTCCTGGAATTCAAACCTTTGGAATGCTGTGGGAAACGAATAGTTTCAGTGCAGAATTATTTTCAACATTGTAATAATTCATCAAGGTAGGTAATTCTGATCGGTATTTTGAGAAGTAAGTTCACTGAAGTGTAGTAATAACATGACATAGATTCTCTGACGTAGGACGTAGCAATCAGGGACAGGTATCGGTTAATCAAATTAATCAATAGTTTTGTTTAATAATCAATACTACCAAGGTTTGACAAATTTATTGTAAATCGATTAATTGGAGTCAAGAATTATTATTCAGGCTTTTTCGTTAGATTTCAGGCTTCAAAAATATTTTTTTTTTTTCGTTGGACTAGAAAAATATCAACATCCATCGACACGGAATTAATCAGAAGATCGATTAATTAGTCAATCACGACTCTCTAGGCGGAATTGATCGGAAGATCAATTAATTAGTAAATCACGACTTTCTAGGCGGAATTGATCAAGAAGATTTTCTTTGATCGGAATTGATCAGTCAATCGTATTGATCGGTGTTTTTTTCGTTCGATACCGTCCCTGAAAATAGGTGATTGGTCTCGATTCTTTGTACAACGATAAATTATTGTGCGAAACTTAACAAACTTGTGAAACAAAACAAAAAAATTGAGCGAAAACCGATTTTATATTCAGGATTTTTTACTGCAAATTCAGATTTTTTTAAAAATAATAAAGCATAAAATATAAAAATAAAAATGTATAAAAATCCGAAACAAATAAAAATGTATAAAAATCCGAATTTGAAATGAGGAAAATATGAATTTGGTTTGGGAAATTCTGAAATGAACTTAATATTATAATTCCTTAAGGGAATTTTTATATCAATATTCCTTATGTCTGTGGGTCAGGAAAAAATTTGTGAAAAAAAAACAAAAAAAAACAGGTTTTTGTGCTTCCGGTTATCAAGTTTCGAGATGAATGAAAAAGAGTCAAAACTTGAGTCAAAAATTGAAATTGTCGGGAATCGCTTATGATCGGCCGAGTGAAATATTGAAATTTTAGCTCCTAGATCATGTGAGTCGAAAATGGAGCTCATACGTACATCCGATGAATCAAACATTGAGCTCCCAGATCAGCTGTGTTGAGAATTGAGCTCCCAGATCAGCTGATCTCAGAGGGAGCTGAGAAGGAGAAAATGATTCCCAACCCAACTACTGCCACACTTTGCTCGCCGGACGTACGTCTGCTCGCATTTGGTCTTAAAACGAACTAATTAGACCATGAATGCAAACATTCCAGCAAACGGCTTCGAACAATAACAAAGACTCGTCCAAAGATCCTCTTAAGCTCTGTGGGAACAATGAGAGAGCGACGTCTGGATTACAGGAGAAGAGAGACAATGGAGAGATACTAGAGATTCTGTCTTCAGTAGTTTCAAACGGTGGAGGTAAGACGGTTTTGGTTACTGTCCGACCCAGATATGGAGAGGTCATTGATACCGTTTCAGGTACGGGAAGTCCTTTTGGGCCCGTATATCTAATATTAACCGCAGAATAGACTTCCATACCTCGTTAGGTTGGATTTGGATTTGAACTAGGAATACACCGCATAACAGAGACCAATCTTTGGATGAAGCTAAGGAAGGTACGTTGGTGGAATTAATTTTGTATTGGATTCGCTAGAGATAGACTTGAATCCGTCTTTGCCAAAATTGTGGAAGATTTGACTCACTCAGTAGGCAACACTACGTTAGGTGAATTTTGAATTAGGTATTACATTATGGACTGACTTTGCTCAGTTATAGACCCAAATTTATTAATTATTTATTTATTTATTTTATTAGAACGGTCCAAGCCCAATTACACTTCAGATATTAATACGTCAGAATAAAAATAGTAATAATAGAAAACAGTGTAAATAGAAAAAAATAGTAAAAAAATGAAAAAAGTAAAAATAGTATTAATGGAAAACTTTCGCTATGTACCTATGTAGGTCCCATTAGAGAGGTCTAGTTGGTCCTCAAAGGTTAGCGTTTCTGCCAGTAGGTAGGTACTTAATTTCTAAGAGATGAAGAATAGGAGTTGAAATGTCCAAAACGCAGCGTCGTAGCTCGAAAAGTTGCAATAGAAGGGGGAGGGGGATATAAAGTTAGTACCAAATACGTTTTTCAATAGATGCCCGTTTCCCGATCGAATGAGACCAACCGTTTGCTCCTCAGAAGGTTAGAACGGAAATAGAACGAAAACATTACTGTGAACCACGAATTTCGAGTGCATGATTATTATATTGTCCCGAATATTGTAATTTTGTTTGCTGAACTCCGAAACGATATAAAATATAATAAATACTTATGTGAGGGACATATTTAGAATAGATTATATGCGTCTTTTTGATGATGATGGTGTGCAGGGAGGGGTTTTTGATCTAACAGTTAAGTTTCACGGTGAAACCAAACTTTGAGGCTGTTAGGGCTCGAGCTGCATTTGTTCGTTTGTTTGTTTGTCTGTGTGTATATTACAAGCCGCAATTTTGACGTTTTGATTTGAAATTTCAAGGGTAGAGTCGTGGAACACCCCCCAAACTTGCTGCACTTAGGCGATTGTCATGACAGTTTCCCACAACCTCTCACCATTGAAGCGAGGCCGTGGTCTGCAGACCAACCAATTTATACACTAACATTATACAATGCGATGGTAGATACTCAAACATTCATTTAGGACCCTTAGGTTACTGAAATTCGGTATTTAACAAGAATTTTAGTGAGCAAGACATAATTAATATCGTGGAACAACATCATTCCTCCTCTCTACTCCTCAAATAATTTTTTGGGACACCACTGGAAAGAAATACCTATAATACTTAGTTCAAACGATCATGGAGGACTACAGTAATTATGTAGTAGGTATGAAGGATGATTTCTGGGGGTCTGCCGGACAATTTGAGAACAATATTTTGGAATAAAGTTTGACGGACAAATGTTCATAAATTCATCAGTAACAGACATGTCTTTGCCATGCCGTGTCTTTGCTTTGTGATTTACGAACAGGGCATTGAACTGAGGAAGTACGAACCAGGTACGAACCTACTTACGACCTATCAGGTGAAATACTCGAAGAAGACGACACCCAAGCCAGGATTAATATTATCCTAACGACTTCCCTACAATGGGCGAGAGCTATTTCAAGACATTCCAAGACTATCCAAACATTAAAATAAGCAAACATCTGATGCGAGGCCTCACACTACCTCCCTCACCCCATGTAAACCCGAAAAATGGCTATTTTATATCCGGAGATGAGAGGTATTGGAAGTTATTTTTACTCGTTGGTAGGTACATAGTAAAAGAGTCAATCCTCAGCTCAAAAATGTACTGAAAGTCCCATTCATGCAGCATGAGTTGATGAGCAAATTTTCAATTAATAATTTCAACCGATTTGGTGGGTGATTCTTATAGGAAATTTCACGCTAATTCCGGATACACCATATTTATGTTCCCATGTTGAAGATGGTTATTTACACCAAAAACCTCATTAAACACGTTTTTAGCGGTTTTTTGACCCCTTGCAGTACTTACTTCAAAAATTCTGGCCAGCGAACTCATCCTTTCTCTCGATATTATTAGGTATTGACATATTTAAATTTTTTTTGATTTTTTTTAAAATCTCGATTCCAGGGTCAGATATTGTCTGGAGTGGCATATGTTAATGTCTGAAAAAGTGTTAAATTTCAGGAGTCGTTTCAGAATGATCTGAAACGGTAAAGAAAATTCTAAAAAATTTGCATTATTTACTGAAGTTTTAGCCATTGCAATTCATTTTCTTCGAAAATTTGCCAATAACGTTTTTCCACCTATTTGCTTAATTTCTCTCCTGAATAAATGCCCTACTTTTTTTTTTGCCTGAAGACCTGAAATTCTCAGCTCCTTTCATTCTCATAAAAAATGTTTAACCAAGACTCCTAATTGGAATTCATTAATAATTTTTTGGGGCTGCAACTGTGGTCGTGCGTACGGACTTTTGTCCAAAACGTGAATAAAGTTGATCAGAAGTCGTTGAAAACCACTCTGAGGAGGAGAAATCGGGATTGATTGATCCAGATACAGGGGCTGATTGCAATACGGTGAAATCTCTAATTAGCGAACACTCACGAAACCACCCAAAATGTTATTTGTACTTTTTTCAGGTGGCCTGAGGAAATTAGAAAGGGCCTACACGAGCCAAGAAAACATGTGATAATTTCCAGATTCAGGGCCGGTTTATCCATCACATTTGCAAGCCTGATTAAAAGCCTGACTAAGTCAAATCTCTGATTTTCTCGCGTACCCGTTTATCAATTCACTTTAGCTGCTGACTACCCCCAATCAGTGATTATCTTTGACTGGAGATTCGAAGCTCTAGTTATAATTTAACACTCGACGTTCGGGACCACAGTCGGAAACCCCCACCACCATTTCAAATTCCCCTCTGAACCATCATCGCGCCTATTTTCAAACGCTGCAAATTATTACACAACGGTTTATTATTTTCTGTATAGAAAAGCCCATCTACAAAGATCCTATTGATATTGCACAGATAAGACAAATCTCTTTCCAAGGAGCGCTTTCGAGGGAGCTTCATCCTCTTCTTCAGCTGTGCAATTTTTCATTCATCATTACTAATCATCATTAGTACTTACAAAGTAGACTATACACATGTTTACCTATCCAATTATTATAATTAAAAAAAAACAAACATGAAATTCTCCCATTTTATCATTGAATGGTTCATTATATTATTTATTATTGCAAATAATAAACCAAACATTTACAAATGTCTGAACCATCCTGCTGAGAGCCTCAAAAAAATTCCCACGCGACGCGTCATTCTCCCAATAAAATGTTTAAATGGAATGAAAGAGTTCCAGCTAACCAGAGCACGAGAAGCGCAAATTTTCGTAATTTTTGTAACGTAAATCAGAAATTTCTGTTGCACGGGATCAGTCAGGCACGCTCCGTAACTCACCATTTTTATTGACGCATAAAAAATCCGAGGGTGTCGGGAGGTTATGTAAACGGGCTTTAGATGCGGGCACTAAACAGGCAAATGGTTCGTGGGTGATTAACACGATAGCCTCTCCCCAGGCTGTGTGGTCCAGGCTAAAGGTAAACCACGGTCGGCCTTATCTTGAAAGCCCTTAACTAATGAGGAACTCTTTCATTTCATTTTAACATTTTATTAGGAGAATGACGCGTCGCGGGAGAATTTTTTTGACGCTCTCTAGCAGGATGGTTCAGAAATTTTTAAATGTTTGGTTTATTATTTACAATAATGAATAATATAATGAACCATTCAACGATAAAATGGGAGAATTTTATGTTTTTTTTTAATTATAATAATTTACTGTTAGATAGGTAATCGTGTGTATAGTCTAATTTGTACTAATGATGATTAGTAATGATCAATACAAAATTGCAGAGCTGAAGAAGAGGATGAAGCTCCCTCGAAAGCGCTCCTTGGAAAGAGATTGGTCTTATTGTGCAATACCTCATCAACCAACAAAATAGTATAGATTTTCCAAATCGAATTCAAAATTTTTCAAACCAAATTCAGAATTTTCCATTTCAAATTCAGAATTTTCCATGTCTGATTCAGAGGATTCCCTCTCAAATTTGGATTTTTTTCGGTACTTAATTTATGTTGAGAAATTTTGAAAAAAATCTAATTTGAAATGAAACATTCTGAATTTGACGTAGAAAACATATATAGCCACCCTAAAATATGCAGTCTTTATGTACTTTTTTTTTTTGCTT
>JAEMON010000006.1:10908851-10926389 GCA_030264115.1 Lygus lineolaris | reverse complement strand
TTGGTGTGAAATACCATCCTAAACATAGGAACATATATGTATTCACACATACATTCGGAATCAGCGTGCAATTTCCTATAAGAATCACCCACAAAATCGGTTAAAATTATTCTCTGAAAATTCGCTCACCAACTCATGCTGAATGAATGGAACTTTCTTATTTTTTTGAAACCTACTTTCAAGCCTCTAGATCATAAATATGTGGGCCGGATCCGTAAACATAGCAGATGTTTGGAAAACCAACACCAGAAGTCGGCACCTCAGGCCACCAACTCACCTGTTATCAGCATCAAATAATAAAGCATCTTCCTTCTTTTCCACTGACACCTTCCTCATTCACTTTTACCCGTATTTTCATCGTATTTTCACTAAATCACTCCAAAAAAAATTGTCCACTTCCAATTCATCACACATGTCATAATTCAATTACATTATAACCTTTTCTTTTGTCAACAACAAGCAACAGGTAGGTCGGCCATTGCTTCACAATGCCACCTTCATAATCTATCATTGCAGTGCCACCAACATTCATGTTCTGTTTTCACCTTCCATCTACCTCCATGTTGTTGGAATATTGGCACTTTATTATTATTTATTATCAAAATTCGTAAATTATATAACTATAGAAAATCCTCAAATACCTTTTATGTAGGTAGTTATTAAACCACTTGTCAGGTTGTGAGTGAGTTTTGTGTAATAGTGCCTCATCATCATCAATCAGCTGTTCTCCCAGCATCGCTGGACCAGCCACCAAATTTCTCAGAACGCTTCTCCATCAGCCATTCTAAGAAACAGACCTATTTTTCAGTATTTAATTTTTATAACAGTTCATCTGTACGAGTTTTCAGTTGTTATTTCTAAAACCGGTACCAAATCATTCAGTTCAACATCAACTACCCCAGCAAATCCAAGGTCAGACCTACTGTCACATAGACCGTCAGACAGAATGACGCACCGACCGTCAGATAGACTATCACATAGACCGTCAGACAGACTGTCACATAGACCGTCAGACAGACTGACACACAGACCGTCAGACAGACTGACACACTGACCGTCAGACAGACTGTTACATAGCCCGTCAGACAAACTGTCACATAGCCCGTCAGACAGACTGACACACAGATCGTCAGATATATAGACAGACCGACACGGACAGACTGACAATCGGAGGAGAGGCCGACAAACAGGCAGACATACAGACTGTGAGACAAACAGACGGACTGCAATCTATCGGTAGGAAAGAAGACTAAAGAAGGACTTGGCCATCCGACGCACGTATTGTCGAGTAGGCGTAGTTGAAGCCGCGTTTCTCATTGAGATTCCGCTCACCTCTTCCAGCTCTGTTCTTAATTAGCTCGCGGTGAAGTTCACGCTCGGTTCAGACTTGCAGACCATCAAGTTCCCAATTAGGGAGTCGGATCGGTACAGTCTTGGAGACGACAACTGTGTCAGTGGGGTATATTGGAAGGATCACATGGAGAGAGGGTTAGTGAGGTGTACTGCGCATCCACCACCTGAGGTACGGCGCAGGGGCGGCTCTTGAGTGTCTGATGAGGTGAGGCTGAGATCGAAAACAATCAATAATATGCACTAAACACGGAAATATTAGACAGATCCTGGACGTCCAGTGGACGCGAATTCGCTAGTTCGCCCCTTTTGCTCTCTTCTCGCGAACTGACCCCGTCCACTGTAGACAAATCAACCGCGCAAGTCCACTAATCAGACCACTTCATCCCTTGTGTCGTTTGAAATCTCGCTTTCGAAAATATGTCAATTGTATGCTTTGGACTCTTCAGTTCAAATAAGGACAAGACGTGCGGCCAGATGGGATATGAGAGATCAGTGTATGAGGAATATTATCCTACAACGGCCACAGTTTGGAGAGTGGCATCCCTGATGGAGAATTTACCTCTAGAATCCTTCTTCTACTATTTCCAGATGAAAAAAAGCACCTTCGAATAAAAAAAAAACTGTTGCACGGGGGTGGACGCTCCTGTACCTAATAAGTTCCAGTTGATGAGCGAATTTTCAAAGAATAATTTTAACCGATTTGGTGGGTGATTCTTATAGGAAATTATACGCTGATTCCGAATATACCTACCATTTATTATGTTCCTATGTTTAAGATGGTAATTTACACCAAAAACCTCAAAAAACACGTTTTGTTTTGTTTTAGCGAATTTTCGAAAATTTTTCTTCATTCGTCTCTTTTCGCCTGCTCTTAGCGCGAATTCGCGTCTACTGGATGTCCAGCCTTTCGCCGTGTCCAACGTGGTCCGCTGAGATTTTCATGCCAGTTTGATTTTCGCCGCCCGTTCGCGTGTTTCGTTAGGCCTTTTGAAGGTCATCAGCAACTTGTATTTATCTCCTAGTATTTTCCAATGAAATGGAACTGATAATATTATAAGTGAGGTTCAAAAAAGGCCTGATCTGTGGAATAGTTCTAGCTCTATATATTTCGCTCACACTTATCTTCATCTCTGCTCTTCTCCTTTGAGATATATTTTATTTATTTGACATTTCATGTCTTTACTCTGGCACACAACTCGAAAAACGTAACACGAAATCGTCACGAAAAGGGAAGTAACTCTTCCCCTACCACCCTACTACTTTCCTTACCACCAAACTACCTCCCTTCCAACCAAACTACTTCCCTTACCGCCAAACTACTTCTCTTACCACCCTACTACTTTCCTTACCATCAAACTCCTTCCCTTCCAACCAAACTACTTCCCTTACCACTAACTTCCCTTACCACCAAACTACTTCCCTGACCATCAATAATGTTGATGGTAAAATAATGGTTATAATTTGATGTATGGAAAAGGAATGGAAATAGGCGATAAGACATAAAATGTCCTATAGGGTTGCAGACTCGTATGCAAGATGTTTTATTTCTGTTTCTTAATTTTAATTAAACTTCATAGGTCTGGCAAGCAAATGTTTAGTTAATGATATCCATCCAATACTATTGTCTCACCCTATAATTTATTATTGTCATAAACATTGGCCCCTTTTATGCCAGCCAAATCTAACATTTTCATTATATTTATAGACGGTCCTCGAGTTTCAAGGAGACCATGAGGTGGTCTTCGAGGATTCCGCCGAATCCGTATTCCAAATTTCGAGGAGACCATCTCAAGGTCTCCCTGCAACTCGAGGACCGTCTATAAATCCCGCCCTGAATCTTACTCCAATCAACTAAATGCATTGCTTTCCGTAAACGTCATTATTTTCCTCCTCTGAATCGAATGATGTACTCTAAAATAAGTGTTTCTGATTATGTAATCGTCGTTCATGTAAAACAGGTCGTTCTATGACGCTTGCGGGCGACTCAGTGAGCCGAACACCCTCAAGCAGGATAACTTATCGCTTCTTGACCGTAACCTGTTCTCCTCCCTCAACAATTTTCCTCATTTTTCAAAGTTGAAATGCGCCGGTCTGAGGTTCCTCTCGTTGGAGTCCTTCCATCTCGCGTGTTTTGTTTTTTGTTCTCGAAACCGCGACGAATTTGAATCACTTAACGCGTAATTTTCCGAAGAAGCGTCAGCCCTGTAATTTTCGAACACCTACCAGGTCGACGAAGACCCCTCATTATCGGATTACACCCCCCAATTATCCGCGAAAAGTAACGTTTGTTATTATCAGAGGAAACCATCGGATGAGACCGAAAATCAAGAGTCGGTGGTTCGTTCAGGCGTTGACGCGGCATTCAATTTCCATCCGCGGTCACGCGAAGCATTTTCCTCTGCTCCTCGAAGAGATAAATCAGAGACATTTTCGAGGGAATTCAATATGGAAATTAGTCGAAATATGACTCAGCTGGACTAAATAGGACTAAAATGGACTACATCGGACTGAATGGGACTTTTCAGGACTAAGCCCGACTAACCCTGGCGAAATCTTAACATCGTCCCCCTCGCGATCTGTCTGAATTTGGTTCCCCGAAATTTTATTTCAGGCGGATTGCAATACTTTCCCTTTACACTTTCGAGTCAAGCAAGGAAAGTACAAAGTCTGGTGCAATGTTTCCACTCATCATTAACAAAATAACACCTGCTTATTGAAAATTACCAAGCATTTTTCGTTATGAAAATGCTTGCATACGAGTCTGCAACACATTGGGACATTTTATGTCAATATTAATAATGTTCCCAGTTTCCCCATACGACCAAATTTGTTTGGATGCAGTATTATTTCAATGAGCTCCATATTCGACTCAGCTGATCTGAGAGCTCCATTTTCGACTCAGCTGATCTGGGAGCTCCATTTTCGACTTAGCTGAGAGAGTAGTACCTCAAAACATTGCGGTAGTACCTCATTGATTTCTACCTAGCCTTCACTTTTCGAGTTAATAATAATCTGAAGTGCCGGAGCATGAGCAATTTTTCGTGACTTTTTAGTTTATGTGCCAAAGCAAAGACATAAAATGTCAAAAACGTAAATAATAGTTCTCTCACTTGATGCAACCTGGACTATGGAAACCCCTGGACCCCCAGATGGTTACTGCTTAGAGCCTTCGGCTAAAATTCAAGAAACATGGAATATGCTTTAGCGTCGAAGAACACATCACAACTAAAAGCCCGCGTTCATAACAAAATCTCGCCTAGGTTTCAAGATCCTTTAATTTTATTACATTCCTAAAAACCAAGCCATCCAACAACATCAATATAATCCACTAAATCGATCTTGGTTTTTACGCGAACGTTGTTTACAGTTCTTTTAAATCAGAGGTATATCTCAGCTTCGTTCATATTTACAGCTGTTTTGTCAGTATATAATTTACGCAAAAATTGAGGGCTTTTCAACGAGTGGCGAACGATTTTCGTGGGATTAGTACGGCGATACATTTCTTTAGAAACGGGTCGGTTGTAAGTGAAAATCATTACATTCGTCATTACATTAGTTTCGTCAGGTTTTTTCCCAGTTAGGTGATGGCTAAAGCATGTTCCATGCTAAAATGGAAATGATACGTAAATCGCTCGCCTGTTCATCTTTAAATGTTAAGTTGTGGTGCACTGAATACCAATCTGAGCTCAATTTTCAACTTGACTGATCTGGAAGCTCAATTTAAGACTCAGCTGACCCGGGAGCTAAATGAGAGACTCAGCTGATATTGGAGCTGAATTTTTGACTCAGCTGATCTGGAAGCTCAATTTTCGACTCAGCTCACCTGAGAACTCAATTTTCAACTCAGCTGATCTGAGAGCTCAATATGTGACCCAGCCGATCTGGGTGCTACATTTCCAGACTCAGCCGATCTGAGGGCTCAATTTTTGACTCAGCTGATCTGGAAGGTTAATTTTCGACTCAGCTCATCTGAGAACTAAATTGTCAACTCAGCTGATCTGTCAGTTCAATTTCTGCCTCAGCTGATCTGGGTGCTGAATTTCAAGATTCAAATGATCAGGGAGCACAATTTTTAGCCAGCTGATCTGGATGCTTAATTTTTTACTCAGCTCATTCGAGAGCTAAAATTTCAATTCATCTAATCTGAGCGCTCAAAATTTGACTCAGCTGATCCGGGTGATAAATTTCAAGACTCGCGCTGATTACGAATATACCATCATAAATGATAATTACCTATGCTTCTATGTTCAAAATTGTAATTTACAGCAAACAATTTAAAAAAAACACGTTTTTTGACCCTTAATTTTCAAAATTTGTCCAAAAATAAAAAAATTAAAAAAATTCGAAATTCAAAAATATGTTCTGACCCTGGAATCTATCTAAAAAAATCCGAAATAATTCAAAATGTTATATTATACCATCAATAGTTTTAGAATGGTCTGAAATTGAAGAAAATTTCCAAAAATTTGGATTGCCTACTATATTTCTGAAGTCTTTTCATTTTCTCCAAAATTTCGCTAATTGAGCTCCCAGATCAACTGACTAGAACAAGAAGTTCCCGATCGTGTTGACATGTTTCTAAAGTATTATACAAACTGACAAATGGCAATATTTCACCTAACCAAACCTGCCCATAATCATTACTTATTTGGATTTAATGAGGAAATGATGAGAGAAATGGTGTCGTGGAACTTGTGGGATTGTGCCAAATTTCATTCATCGATCATCTCGCAACTAAAAATGTGCACCCATTGCGGAATTAGCAGTCCTGCTTATGAATAATCGCGTCGATAACGTTTTCAACTGAGGATCTCGTTTGCCGGGGTTTAACGACGACTTCTAGGCTACAAGAGTCACGCTCGAGCGATCCATCAGGGCGTTTTCAACATGTAGACTAACCGAGGATAAATCGTCACTCCCACGGGCCGAAGTAGGTACATGTGAAGTCATAACTAGTTAGCTAATGAAAGTCCCAACTGAGCCACGATTGACAGTTCACGAAGTTAATCAACAGGTGGTCTCAATTCCGGGCTTCCAGTTCGAAAAGCGATTTTCCAATCTTCGACTGAGTTTGTCACGACGAATAATGAGTGTTCCTACGTGGATTTTTTCAAACCGTAATTTTGGCGTTTGATTTATGAGGAACGTGAAAATTCAATGAAGGCGTCTGTGTAAAACAGCAACTACTAGCCTTTGAAATATTATAATAAGTCTGGATATTAATAGGTATGAGCCTGTTCAACGAGTTTAAAGCTTTCTCCGCCCGCCAACTATTCTTGAAGTCGTTGCTGCTCATGTTCCATCGAAACCTGTATGTTACGCAAAAGTTGTAAAGGACGTCTAATATTAATATCTAAAACCTCAAAAAAGAGTATCAACGCTTCACGCTGATACATTGTGACATGAAGATGTCTTTTTGCACTGAGTAGATGGTCCAAACGCCATGTCCATTTCACAATTGAGTGTTTTTAGCAGCCAACGGGTGACGTTAACTTGACGGTGCCCGTGGACTCCTGCTGTAGAGAGCAAATTGAGATGCTACCCTTTTTAGACTGGACTCCCGTTTCGGTTCGAGTTTAAAGTCACGTCAACGTTTCCGTTCAAGTCTGATAGTCAAGGCAACCAGGCAACGCTTATATTTGTTTGCCACCGCGCCGGCGCCGTGACGATGGCTGGATGAAAACGGTTATAACCTGAGAAGGATATGGATCAGCCGGGGCCGGGCCTGGGGTTTCTAACGTCGCCCGCTGAATGCGCAACTTTACCGTCACCCGTTTATCCGAGGCCACGGGGCCCTGCATTATAGTATCCATGAGGACGACTCAACGGCACCCATTAGTGGCTTGCTAAAACACTCTAATGTATACGCGTAAAGGATACATTGCTAACATTGCTTATTGGGGTCTAACATTGCTTGTTAGAAGAAAAACACGGGTTTAGCCAAAGGAAAATGAAGTGTTAATAGAAACAAAGAAACCATCACCCCTGGTGGGGGGTGTTCTGTAAGCCAAACAACTGTTGGTAACTCCAGTTGAGTTCGTAACTTAGTGATGAACGCCGCCATGTTTTGCAAGCGAGGTGTTCTGTAAGCTGTTCACTGTGGACAAGCTTTTGACCACCTCGGGAGGTGGTGAGAAGATTTGTCGAGATGAGGTTAGGTGACTGAATCAAGTTATCTTGGATTTATAATCATTTACTGTCGATAATTTGAGAGTTTGTACTGACTTATTAGATACTGATCCATCAAGTAGTGGTAATTCTTAGTGATTTGAACAATTAATTTTCATGTTTTCTTCCTTTCTCATTGGCATTTACAATCAATACATCCCTTCCAATCGATACATCGAGTACCAACTCGATAATTTCTCACAACTCTTGTAGAACAGTCGTTCTGCCGTTTTGACTTTCCAACAGTAGTTTTCAAGAGTTCTGATAAGTCGAAAGTTACAGAACCCCCCCGGTTACCACATTTTTGATACTAGTTAACAATCTCTTTAAGAATAATACAGACTGTTCGAAGGGAAGTTCATGTCAAACCCTCGAAACTAGGGAAATGTAACTCAGTCGGTCACTGAAACCATCGCAGTTCAATACATTTATAATTCTGTATTCAAACGGTCCCCTATGAATTTCATCGCCTTCGGACCAATAGTAACGAGTGCCAATTTTGAATTCTGAGGAGACAACCTGTTCGGAAGCCTGCACGAACGCCGTATACGGGCTATACGAACGCCGTAAAGTGAGGAAGCAAAAAAACGGAGAAATTGAAAAAAAAAAAAAAAAAATCCACGATGTTGAACCGTATTTAAACAAGTTAGGACTTTTCTGGGTTCGTCAGATGCTCTCCCGAGTCGAGCGATTGAAGGCGAAAAGCGTCGTGCCATCCTGCGCCTGAATCGCTGACATGATTGCGGGTCTTCGGATCGGTTATTTTTCTAATGAGCAGAGAGAACTAACAGATAGACAGAAGACGGAAAAAACCGCTCCTAACAAGTTGTCTGCTACCGGTTAACGTCCAGCTGGTATGCAATCACGATTATGTTAATTTATCTTATTGACGATCCTCATCGTAATTTAATTCATCGCAGCTTTCTTCCTTTACGTCCTTGCGTATCTGCCGCGCCTTCGTTTTCGTAATGGAGGATTTAAAAGAAAATATGTACAGACAACTTTATTGGTCTAAGAAACATTACGCAGTTTGTAATCATAGAGGTAGAAGTGGTAGATTATTTTATGGACTTACCCGTGTCGTAATAATCTAATTAATTTGAAGCTTGAGAGGAGCCCGCAGTCCATTACCTGTTTCCTGCTAGGATGGAGGATTCGAGAAAAAACGTCTGCCAAGTTGGGAGGGCAGTGTAGCTTCCTCACTGTCAGCGAATTTTCGAACAGAATGCAGGGATTTTAATGGCTTAAAAATTTAAGTTATGCAAATTAAGTTTCAAACCACTCTAAAACGATTCCCGAAGTTTAACAATTTTTTCATGTCTAAATATTTATGTATCCAGACGATATAGAACCCTAGGATCGATCTAAAATATCCAAAAAAAAGTCTGCCAAGTTGGGTGTGGCACATAGCTTCCTCGTCTCCATAATATGATTTTATATATAACATGTATATTAAAAAATCATCAAATGGATTACTAACTGCACAATCCCTGAAAATTCCATCGAAATCGGATGAAAATTGTCGAAGTTATGAGAGCTTTACGTTTACGCATGCGCAGTGGGTACAACTGATCCGATCTTGATGAAACTCGTAGGGTGCTATCAAACCTTCGATCTTCAACTAGCCTCCAAATTTTAGCGAAATCGGACCATTAGGTCGCGAGAAATTGATGTTTCAAGAATTTCACGTTCACGCATGCGCAGAAGCTACCGTTGGTCGGATGGTAATGAATTTCATAGGGGACCATCTAGGGCCTAACCCGCGTAATCCCTGAAAATTTCATCAAAATCGGATGGAAATTGTGGAAGTTATGCGTGTTGCAAGGATTCTGGGACACACAGACAGACAGACACGAAACATAAAATGTTCAGGAAGGTGTAAAACGTAAAACGCGAGTTGAAATTTAGATTTTGGAGGTAAAAAAATTTTCAAATCCCAAAAGTGAAAACAATGCTTCCGCTACCTTGGTAGACTCGGAAGCAAAATGCAATATGTCAATAATAACAAAAGAAAAGATGAGTTCGTTGGCTGGAGTTTTGGGAGTACTTACTCTTAGGGGTCAAATTTTGAAATTAAAGGGTCAAAATATGCGTTTTACCGAGGTTTTTGGTGTTATTACTATCCTAAACATAGGAACATAATATAATATCTATAAGATATATTTCAGACTTACGACAAAATTCCCTTTATGAATAATCCACTAAATATCTTAAAATTATTCTTTGAATAATTTTGAAATTTTTTGAAAAAATATTCTTTTAAAAATAATAAATAAAATATTCTAAAACATATTTTATTCATTATTTTTAAAAGAATTTTTTCCAACTTGGACGTTGAAAGTGATTGAATACAATTGTTTGAAAATAATCTTTAAAAAATAATAAATAAAATATTCTAAAACATATTTTATTTATTATTTTTAAAAGAATTTTTTCCAAATTGGACGTTGAAAGTGATTGAATAATACAGTTATGCCAGTAACAACAAATATCAAGTTTGACACTGTCTATTACTGAAATTCATAGGCAATCGTTTTAGAGTCAGCCACCAACTACCCTCAGAATTTGAGCAAAATGGGGCCGTTAGGAACTGAGTAAGTTCAGGGATATCAGACTTGCTACCATTGGTTCGACGGTGATGAAATGAGGAGGGCCCGTCAAGGGACTTACTCGCACAATCGTGTATAGTTTTGTCCACAAACAGACAGACAGGCATGGAAAAAATGCGAGTGGGCATTTTTCCTCCGAAGAAAAATCAGCTGTTGCAGTGGTTTCAAATTTTTTTATTTCAATATTTTTATTTCAAAAAACTTATTGTTTCAATATTTTACTTCAATTTTTTTCTTCAAAATTACGCAATTTTTTGGAAGATATCTCCATGGAAATCCGTTTCAGACCCTTCTTAAACGATTCCTAAATGTTAATACTTTTCTATGTATGAAGGTATCTACGTATGTGGTTTACTTGATCTAAAAAATCCAAAATGTCAATAATAATAACCAAAGAAAGGGGAAGTTCGTTAAAATTTTTGGTGTACTTATTTAAGATATTTAATTTTGAAAAAAATAAAGGTCAAAAATCGATTAAAAACGCATTTTTGTGTTTTTTTGTGAAAATTACCATTGAAACATATGGTTTACAAATTTCCTATGAGGATGACCCATAAAATAAATTGAAAAAAATCGAAATTCGCTCATTAACTCATGCTGCATGAATGGAACTTTTTGACTTGATGCACACATAAGGCTTCCCCAGTGCCACCTTCGGTATAGCGAGGAAGCAAAAACAATCTTTTCGTGTAAAAAAGAAAACCGTAACTATCCACCTGGAATGGGTAATTTGACTGTTACCAGGCTATTAAGGGAAGCCAGCCGTCTGCTTCCCATCGAGGGCCTCATTTACTCTACATTATTTCGCCGGAGTTCGCTTTTAATAAGCCTTCTGGGAAACCTAGACACGAAAAAAGTGATAATTTCGTATTCTGAGGTTTCAGCTCGTTTCGATGCAAAAAACTGTTGAATGAAAAAGAAGGCTTTATGAATGAATTAGCTCCATTCATGCTTCGGCGTGACCTTGCTGTTCGATACTCATAATTAACTTCCTTCTATCACCCAGCTGGGACTGAATTTTAAGTTACCAAGGTATGAACATTAATTTATTTTTTTATTTATTGATTACCTAAGTGTTTATAATTATTCATGTAGTTTTTTCTCACAATACAAAATACCAATAAAATAAAAACATTAAATTCATAAAATTAATGTTACGAAAAAATTACATAAAATCCATTCCCTAATCATCATTCCAATTTAAGAAAAAAAATCTTTCTATTTTAAAATCATTCGCCTTGTGTTGGAATGAACAAATTCAAGACTTCTCCGAAAATATCATCGGAATATTCAGATTTATGTACACGCTGAGCCGAATTACTGCCATAGTTGATCTCTTCAACTGTCGCAGTCGTGCAAGGCTGAGCCAATAGCATGTTAAAAATTCAAAGCACATTTTACTTCAGTATTAAAGACATTGTTCTTCTTCGCAGGAAGCCATTTCCAAGCGGAAAGGTCAGAAAACAATCGACTGTATATCGCAATCAAAGAAGTGCAATCGAATAATTTTTAAAACACTCAGTTGTTATTCTATCAATTTCATTTTTTTAATTACCTAATAATTAGGTCATCATGGTACCTAGTAGTCGCAGTAACAACAATTATTGTTGTTACTGCGACTACTAGGTACCATTATGACTCCTGATAGTTGGTTTTAATTTCAAAGGCTCAGTAACTAGGGTCATGGACATAACTCACGGCCTCAGTTACCTGAGCCTTTGAAATAATTGAAATTTAAAACAAAAATCCTAGTTAGCAGTCTAATGTGGCAGCTGCGCCCCGCTTGCCGCACCTTCGCTCATGTACGAGTATAATAATAAAACTAATGAACGAGAAGAGGAATGAACAAAAAAAGGACTCACAGCGTGATCTAAGATGTGGTGAGGCAGTGTGAACACGGGACTTCCCCCAAGCGTATCTGAAATCAATAAATTAATCATTGTAACATAAGAAAATTAAATAGAAAGTACCTAACAAATACGATAAAATACCTAATTATATATTTGTGGTAATAATGAAACTAATCATCTTGTTCAGGCACAAAATATTTTCATATTCAAGACTCGATCAAATGAAATACAACCGAAAATAGTGCTATGGCAGTTTTGGCGATATATGAGAAGCTGGCTGTGGAACATTTCTTATGTGGGTCGTAGTATTACCGGTATTCAATTTTACTTGCACAGGGGTTGACTGGTCAACTGACGAAAGGTCATGTAGAGGTCGTGAAGAGACCTCTAGCGGATTTTGTAGAGCACTAGGAGTAGGCTGAGATGCGAGTAAATCGGGAGGCAATTTTGTTCTATTTATCTGAAATGGTGAGTGTCGTTGACCCGGTAGTGTCAATGCCTAGTGAATTTGTCTTTGCCTTTTGTAGTGCGGGGATGTTCGTTCCAACTTCTTCTGTTTTTATTTCGTACTGATGATCTCTGATAAATTCTTCATGTTGATTTTTTTTCTTTCGAAATCTTCCGTGTTGTTTGATCAATTTTATTGTTTTGTATAAAATCGTTTTTATTCATGTTTCGTTTTATTAAAAATGATTTCGGAATCTTCATCTTCATTCATAAATCGATGGAAAAAATATACCTTCCTATTTGAAATTTTCGAGCTTGCGTTTTGAAAATTTCACCCCCTATTTTCTAACCCTTAGAGAAGACAGACGGTAACGCCAAGCTTCGTGGCATAACTAGACCCCGCATGGGGCCGGTATACCAAATTTCATTCATTTTGGACCATGGTAACTAAGGAAAGTGCCGCGTACGGCGTACGGCACGGACGGATTTTTTAAAATTCGATTTTGGTTTATTATTTTCAATGATGAACCTTTGGAATCGAGCACGAAAAAAAAAAAAAAAAAATTTAACCCCCCCTCAAAATTTGAGGTTTTACGTTTCAAGATACCTACGTAGAATCCAAAAATCGAATTTAAAAAAATCCGTCCGTCCGCCGTACGCCGTCCGCCATGGACCAAAATGAATGAAATTTGGTATACCGGTCCCATTCGAGGTCTAGTTGTGCCGCGAAGCTTGGCGTTACCGTCAGGGTTAGAAAATAGGGGATGAAATTTTCAAAACGCCTTAGCTCGAAAATTTCTAATAGGAAGGTACATTTCTACAATCGATGTAAAATAGAACACAATTTTTAGCGTCGAATGAGACCTTTCGGAGCGTTTTAGACCAACCGTTCGCTCCTTGTAAGTAAGGGTTGAACGAAAAAAAGAGCAGAAATCTGTACAGAAGAAGAATATCCATACAGAAAATAATAAACCGTTGTGTAATAATTTGCAGCGTTTTGGATTCTACGTATCTTGAAACGTAAAACCTCAAATTTTGAGGGGTGGATAGAAATTTTTTTTTTCGTGCTCGGTTCCAAAGGTTCATTATTGAAAATAATAAACCAAAAGATTGGGGTTTCAAGGTTTCCATAAGATCCACAATTTATTGGTTTAAACTTTACAATTTGGATTTTAGACTCATTGATTAAGGTGGAGACCATACCTACCTAATTGTTTGAGTCGTTTGACTGTTTTGGTTCAGTCACGTTCCAGAACGGATTCTGAGTTGATTTGTCCTTTTGGGGATTAAAAATAATGAGGGTTTTCCTTGAAATAAAGAGCTGATTTAGATAAATGACTAGTCTCATGTTCCACAGTCGTGTTTCCGTCAGATGTTTAAAATGTATAGCCAACTTGATTGCTTAACCTATGAAACAGGGGTTTGAGATGCCATGATGTTATGCAAAGTCTACTAAAAGTGCTCACATAGTTTCAACCAGACTGTGAGCCAAAATCTTAAAAATCTATTGCGATCTTGAGAAAATACCGGGGAATGATCGATTTTTTTTTAAATTCGTACAAAAACTCATGACTACTTAGGCTCGAACTAAACGAGATTTCTTTCTGAAAGTGATTCGGGGGGGAAGTCAATTAGTGGCATCCTGTCCGCGAGAGGTCTTTAGGAGTGGCAGACGGGATATCCTACATAATATAACTTAATTATAATGAAGAGGCGAGAATGTGAGCAGCCGGTTTTTTTCTTCTTCTCTGAAAGAACTGTTAGTAATTGTAGGTGAAATTGAAATAATACAGGTCTTCCAAGTCAAATTCAGAATTGTCTAAAAACCAAATTCAATATTGTTAATACAAATTCAGAATTTTCCAAACCAAATTTAGAATTTTCCAAACCAAATAAAAATATTTTCCAAACCAAATGCAAAATTCTACAAATTAAATTCAACATTTTGATTTCAAGTTCAAATTTTCTTCAAAATTTAAAAGTACTTATAGATAAATATTGGAAAAAAATCTTAATTTGGTTTGGAGAATTAGGATTTTGGTATGGAATATTCTGAATTTCGTTCGGAAAATTCTGTTTTTGGTTTGGAATATTCTGAATTTGGTAAGGAAATTTCTGAATTTAATTTTGAAAATTCTGAATATGGTCAGTAAAATTCTTAATTTGACCTTAAAGATAGAAAATGTAATTAAGAATAAAATTCTAAATTGCGAATTACATGTTGGGCATCTTTGATTATGGACTTAGAAATGATGAGTTTGTGTTAAGTACGTGCAAGATATAGGTTTTCCAGTCTCAATTCAGAGCTAATAGTTTTTTCATTTAAAATACCCATTTTTATTTTTCAAAATTTTATAGCTAATTGGTAGGTAAATATGGAGAAAAAAAAATCTGAATTTGAAATCGAAAATTCTGATTTTGGTTGGGATAGTTCTTAATAAGTGGAAGTAATGGACGTCTCTTTTTCTTCTTTAAAATTGTAGGTCCAACGGAGAGCTTTCCAAATAGGTTCAATATGATGGGTCGGAAGTGAAAGGAAGAGGACGAAAAAGAGAAAAGAACTGGATACAGGGGGTTTCGATTGTGATCAATCCGATTCTGAGGTAAAAATAGAAAATTCCGACCCATGTCTATTCGTTGTTCGACTTGAAAACCCAATATAAGGACGTCATCGACACGCCCTCGAATTTCACACTAATACATATAACACTAATAATAATAAATAAATAACACTAATACTAATACACTAATAACGTTCCGATGTCAGGGTTTTTGTTACCCATCAATACCTATGTTCGAGTCTAACAGACTTATTTACTCTTATTTCTTCAAAAGTGAAAGCGATTTTTTAATTTTATTTGAATGATTGATAGAGTAAGATTGAATAATAATATTTTCCTCTTGAGTCACCGTCAGTAGCGTGATTTCAATAACTAACGTTACATCACAATACCTTGCTTGGCCTGTCTAGTTTTTGTTGGACTGCCCATAAAACACGGTGAAGCAGGGCACCTACACCAGTTTAAGAGTTGAAATTTACATCCAGTTTCACCAGCCGACGTCGCAACGACCGGGCAATTATCTCGCACTGACCGGCCGACTATTTTTACTTTCGTTCTTTCATCAATTGAACCATAAAACGGAGGGGTTTTTACTGCGTCGAAAGAGGTAGCACGAAGGCGTGCAGAGCCATGAGGAAACGTCAAAAATGGCCGAAGAGATCAATCACACTGTCTAACGTGGAATTATCTCTCAAATGGGCTGAAACGCTACTTGAAAATTCAATTGCAGGTCCAGCGGAAGCCAAAGTTTAGCGTATGATCACAACACGGAAGCCTTGGTTTATACAGTTCAAAATGATTTATTCGCAGGTACTTGAAGTGTTTTTTCATGGACGTCAAGCAGGTAGCAGGTCTGATAAATGAGCGAAGAATTGGCGACGACAAACACAGGATTTACAGGTGGATTGAGGAGTATCAGCTCAGTCACGGTGTCAGCATTACAACCGTGATCCAAGCAAAATGTTGGCAGTTTCACTACAAAACGTGACGTAAACTACATTCAAAGAATACATGAAAAAGCAGATGAACTGGGATAAAATCGGACCAATAAAAAGGCGGCGGGAACGAACAGGCAGATTTATTGGTTCGGATAACATTAGACTGCAGGTATGGAGATCGACCCATCACAGAAATATTGGTCAATTTTGATCGGGAATGGGGTCCACTGAAATCTTCACCTTCTTTGCAGACCTTTCAATAAATTGGCCTTCCATCCTGTTTTTTTTTTTTTTTTTCAATTGTTGAAGACGGAAGTGTAATGTTTACACCCTAATACTACCTTCGAGCCCTGAAGAAGATAATAAATTTATCGAAAGCTCGGCAGAGAAGGTGAGGATTTCAGTGGAGCTCGTTCCCGATCAAAATTGACAAAGATAATATTAGATGGATAAAAAATAAACAATAAACAAAACATAATAAAAATATATATATAGGTAATTAAAAATAATAATAATAATAACCATCCATCCATGATTGAATATCAAGGATGTTACCATGGAAGTAAATACTGGGACATTGATATCACAATACCACACTTGAACATGCCACAAATATAAACATTTATGTCTTGAATTCATCGTGTTCCTGTTCTGGCTTTCTAATGAACTTCAAGTTCAATCAAGATGATGGAAAGTGGGAGAAGAAACGAGAAACCAACAACCACATTCTTATAAAGAAAACAGAGAGGGTAGCACTTTTGCATTCGAAAACATTGGTAAAAAATGAAATGATGAAAGGCTCCCATTCAGGTCTCCAAGTCCTGGGTGGGTGGAGTGGACACTGGTGCCCAACATGGGGTCCAATCCCACTCAAGACAAGGGTGGCTTTGGGGTGAGTTTCTTGAGAGTAATCCTCATATCAGCACTGTGAGCAATACCGTTGGTCCAGAAGAAAGTGTAATTTCTCTAGAACAAATCGTTGAGGCTGCTGTTACATCCTTGGTTATTATAGAAACTTGAAACCCATGGACACTTTCCTGAGGCTAATCCTCATATCAGGTAACCAGCAGCACTGTGAGAAATACCGTAGGTCCAGAAGAAATCCATTGAGGCTGCTGTTGCAGCCTTGGTTACTATAGAAACTTGACAACCATCGACACTACCATGTCGCTGATTTTTCCTACATTTTGCCTATGATCAAAATAACTATTTATGCCTCCCCCCTCAGCGTGGGTCCAATATCATAGGTCCTTGATATGTAGCGACCTCCACTGGCTTATTCTTCAGTAACAGTGTGGGGAAGCTGACTTCGTCACCTGACGTGGTGGGATCTAAGCCACCGAATATAATTGATCCAAGTAAATCAATCGTCTGATCGTTGACTACACCTCGCTCATCACACTGGTAACTCACGTGAAGTGTCAGCACAGCTCAGCCTCCAAGATTCCCCACCAGCCCAGCAGACTTTACACACCTCCGATCAAATCGCAGCACCTAATCTTCAACTAAGAAGAACATCTGACGCCTGACAGAACATTTAGAAGAAATCATGACCCACGAAGATTCAAAAGAGTCCTAGCGTCCAGAGGCCTATCCTTCTTCTTCTTCTATC
>JAEMON010000006.1:10869372-10881715 GCA_030264115.1 Lygus lineolaris | reverse complement strand
TCATCGGATACCCCAAATATAGCACCTTTTTGGAAAGCCCTCTCTGAAATCTTTCAGTTTAACGAAAAAAATGGAGTAGCCGGAATTGCCCATTTAATGCATTTTCGAAAAACGTCCGTTTTCAGCAAGGAGTTTGGTAATTGCAACGTTCCTACTCGTATAATGATTAGGGATGTGATTTTTATGTTCTATTTAAAAATTCGAAATATGAAACTAAAATAATGTGTAGGTCTTGATAGATTTTTTTGGAGAAGGGGTGTCTACTTCAGTTCTAGTGAAGATTATATACGGCGTAGAACTAAAGGACCCTTACTACTGAAAAAAAAAAAAAAAAGAAGTCAATGTGGAGTTCTACGAGTTTAAAAAAACTCATCAAACTTCATGTATTTACACATTAATTTTTATTTATTTAATTTTCATTAATTTTTTGAGATTTTCACAAAATTTTTGAAATGAATAAAATATCTTGTGAAACATGTAAAAATTGGTACACATTCTGGTCAAAATAAATTGTGAAAATACAAAAATGGATATTTAACTATCAGTTGTCTATTCGAGTGTGAATTTCGTTAAACGAACAATGCACAAAAATGCAAACACAGTGATAGTGCCTATGTTTGAAGCCGCACGAATTGGCTCCCATCATGGCTGCGAGACTGAAAATTCGTCAGTCACTTCTTGACAGCTTGATTTTGGAATTTGATTTGTAGGTCGCCAACTTCTTCTCCTCAGAAAGGGAATTCTAGATAAACGTATATATGAAATCCACATTTCCAATGGAGACAATGGAGGCAGCAAAATTGATGGTATCTACTCTCTTGACTTCTGCAATCAAAAAGTTGTGCCTTTCTTCCGATGGTGACTGATATCACGGATCTGAAAACTCAGCAAACGAATGGCTGAAGTGAAAATTGTGAAAGTTCGACTTTTTGACCCTGTCAACTGAACATAATATATGGGTAAACGCGTCTGCATTCCTATGAGGTCGTGCATTGTTGTTGGGGTTGACGGTTTTCTGTGGTCTGACTTGATTGATGTTGAAGACGAGCTTTTTGACGTGTACGGCTGAAAAGAGAGTGGAATCCGCTACCAGGTATGCGGAAAGTTCGATTGAGACGTGCGATTCGTAAGTCTAAGAGGTGAAAAATGAGATATCGATGGAAACAGGACAATCAGCCCGTTATAATTACCGGGACGTAAATAACGACGGGTTTCACGTGTCGGTGGATGGGATTTTCGTCGTTATAAATCAGTTGTGTTTGAACTAGAAAGGCAGCTCAGCTCCCTGTGATAGCGGGGTATCGCTTGGGGACGACTAGATTGATGCTATAGCCGCAGGACTCGGCAAACAGCGCTGAAGCATCATTTCCTATAAATCATGAAAAGAAGAGCGACTATCGGGAGGTTAAAAAAAGAACTCTTGCGGTGAAGGGAAGTAGATCGCGAGTTGTGAAGGACTCTGAGGTCTCACGCCTATTGACATGTTAATCTGAGTTTGAAACACCCCCTACAGATCGCTCTGGAGTTGCTTTCGGTCAAGTCACGGCTTCGCCCGAATCAAAGCTAACCATTCAACGAGCAAAAAAAAACCCGCTGTGCAGTCTCTTTTGTGTCGTCCAAACTCCAACCTCATCGTCCCGACGATTGTGCAACTACGGCCGACCCAGATAATTTTGTTTAATATGCATGAGGCTTCAGTTCATGATGTATAAGTAATTAGCGCTCAGGGGCACATCCTGCAGTGGATCAGTCCTGTAATTACGTTTAACCCGCAGGGCTCAGGCGCAGTACTGGGGAGGCTTGTCAGTTTGAGAAAACACACGTAAAAAGTCCATCATATAAGTTTCCGACACGATAATTATCCGAAACAACCTCAACAGCCATTAAGGGAAATATTGCATAATCGTGCATACATACGGTAATGGGATCTGCAGTTGCTTGCTAAACTGTCGGCTAATGAATGCTTTGATACTTGAATAATGAAATAATAATATCCTACTCGGAATTTTTCCGTCATAATAATGTTGTACTTCTGCAGAATTCCTAGACATTTTAAGCTCAGTAAACGTAGCAATGTTGCAAGGACGGTGTGTTTTGGAAATAATGATTGATTTTGGAAACGATTCCCTCTTCAATAGACCATCCTTACCAAAGTTGTAAGTCTTTTGGATACATTCCTAGATGCTGTAAACTACAGTAAAAAGAATGAATGGCTGATATTTTATTGTCGACGAACAATATTTAGTTCATGCATCGGTGCATAATAATTTCCTCTGCAGTAAAAGGTACATTTACTCAAGACTAAGTTTACAAATAGAAAAATTTGCAATGACCTAACAAAACGGGTTGGTAACAATCAACTGAAGATGACTAGAGATTCCAATGGTGATCACTGATTTCCTCGAAATCATAACGAGCTAATTGTAACAGGTTTCTCGTCACAGTCCTGAAGAAAGATTTTCCTGTAAGCAACTTCAAAGCCACTGGAAGCGAATTGTAGAGGTTGACTCCCTTAATATTCGGGTTAAATCTTTGCGATTTCGCAAGCCGGGATTCTCTGAACATCCAAATTTTCACAGATAGCATCTAATTTTATACTCGTGTCCGTCCCCGCTCTCCTCGAGAATGATTTCTGAAATCTCCTCACATGACTCAGCAGAAAGTGCTGGAGGGGTCAATATTGAGAGCTCCTTAAAGATAGGCCACAATGAGTCCCAGCCGGTTTACCTCTCAGTATGAGAACAGCAGCCTTCTGTTGCCTGAAGATGTTTATTGTATCAGTTGCACCACCCCAGAGAACTATACCGTATCTCGGAAGAGACTTGATGAAGGCAAAATAAACACTCCTGAGGACAGAATCAGCAACGGCTACTGCAAGGCGTCTGATCAGGTAAAGTGTGCTGCTCATGCAGGATGATAAAGTCCTTATATGCTGCCACCAAGTGATGGGAGCTTCTATTCTCAGACCAAGAAGGCTTACCTCAAGGGCATCCCCTCCTCTTGTTCCAAAACGGAACATTTGCATCTTCATCTCATTCAACACCAGGTAGTTAGCCTGGAATCAGCTCGACTATGAAGACCTGACACACCCTGGGAGAAATAATCATTGGAATCGGCTGAAATCAGCACTGAAGTGTCATCAGCAAACAAAATAACTTTCAGGGAGGCACCTATAGAAACAGGTAAGCCTTACTTGAGGACTGATGGTAGATCATTGGTGTACATGATGAAGAGAAGTGGGCCAAGGATTGAGCCCTGACGCAAACCACAGCAAAGGTCCTTTACTTGGAAGTACTGCCCACCATACTGGACACACATACTGGATACATACAGGAAGAATTTCGGCTGCGTAGTGGTTACTAGATTAAGATAGTCAGAATTCAGCCAAAAAGTAGGTAAGGAATGACATAAAGTGAACTTGGAATACAAACTTGGAAATTGAAAGAAGGGATCTCTTATCGTCTCTTCCTTGTTCCACGAGTACCCACATTCGAAACAAAACCACATCGATGATTGGCTTTTCATCATCTTTTTTATGGCTAGTTTCCGAGCATGCCACTGTCTATGCACCGAGCGCCAGACTTTGCTAAAAATTTGGAAGATTCCTACTTGAGTGATCTCTGCTATCATTCTCTTATCACTGCTATCAGTATACTGAATTACTGATGTTTTTGGAAGTATTTGCTTCTGAGTTGATTGATTTTGGCAACAGTTGCCACTCCAATATTTAAAAAATCCCATTTATCCAATTCTTCAGAATGTTGAACAACATTATTGCGTAGATTCCTAACATGGCAACTCGTTTCATTCCAGTTACATTAGTGACCAATGGAAGCATTTAGTGACCAATGGACGAGCTGTTTTGAAAAAACGATGATTTATTTTGGATTAAACAAAAATTAATTTTGAACTTTTGAAGTGTCTCATTTAAATTAAGTATTGACCCAAGTTACAAGCTACAAGACATTTGGGAACAATGTGATAATATTAATCATCAGCCTCCTGTTGTCAAAAACTGAGAGCTATACCCATACTTGGATGTGGGTAGGTTTCCAGAAAGGATGTATACCTAATTAGCCACAAGGTGCATCAATCCACGGGCGAATTTCAAAGAAAAGAAACCGACTGATGAAGATGATAAGAGATTCATGTTTAGGAAGAATATTGATGAGGGAATGAAAGAAGAAAGACGTGTTCTATAAGGTAGGTACATAATAAATGTGCTAGTTAGTATTCAGTGACAGTTGTCAGTTGGAACAATGACAGTTTATAGATATAATATCAAGTTTTTGTATTTTTGTAGAGGTCTGTGAAGGGGGTTAACTCTTAACTAACTCCGAAAACTCTTATTTCCTCCACTATAGGTAAGTGAATCATCACACGCCACAAATGCTTTCTATCGAAGTCACCACGAAGAGCAGAAAACTCACTGAGAATAGTCGTTCTGCAACTTTTCTGGATCGTATCAAGATACGCAATCCATTCCAATTAAAGCAATAAATGTAGGAATTCATATTATGTCGTCATAATCTCTCAATTTCCATCCTTGAAACGAGCAAAATTTATGGGATGTCCTTTCCGTTCAGACGGGATGAGTTTAACTTTTCTATTGATGTATCGCCTCGATCGCCTAATTACATTCAGTCCTTCAATCCCAACTAAGGTCCCCCATTAATCGTTTCAACTCCTATAAGATCGTCATTAGCGGCGCATCGAGTCCTTTCCAGACCGTCAACGTTTCTAGAAGGAAGTTTTGCCGCTCGACGACAGCCGAAGAGCTTCTTGAGAGATGATAACAGCTTCTCAAGAGATCTCCGAGGAACAGGTTACATCCTTCGCCGTCTATCTTGAGGAAGGACGTCTGTGAGAGGCCAATTAGTGGGCGACAACCCGATGAACTGGAGCAGGCCGAGTCCAACAGTCCATCCTCAAGGTCGTCTTCGTCTTCAACTTCGTCCGATCGCTTCAATTAGCTATGCGTACTCCTTCCTCGACTTCTTCTTGTGGGGGGAGGGGGGAGAAGGTCTCTTCTCCGATGCACAAACTACTTCCTGTAAGTTCTGTTCTGAGTCATCCCTGCAGTTTTTCAATTATTCAGGGAACAAAAAATGTCTATAGCTTGGCAATAGCAGAAGAAGATACTATAAGGTAGGAGAAGTGTTGTAGAGAAAATAAACCACACAGATAAATTAGTTTATTTGAATTCATTTCCGCGAAGGCGCAGAGGCTCCTATTGATAAAACAGCGATGAAATTCGTGTTAGGACATAAATATGGAAATAATACTGGAAAAGGGGAACCAGCCAGGGAGTTGATTTAGGAGTCGGTACAGTTACTGTTGACCAGAATACCGAAACATGCAAATAAATCGGACGGTATAGTAGGATAGTACCCCCCTACCTAATGTGTATGCGCATAATTTTAAGGCTGCAGAATTTCTCTATTGGAAGCGATGACTGCATGAGGTGAAGGTTTCCATGGCAGTACATACCAGGTGTGAACATGGAATATTATAACGTTCTAGGACGTTCCTCGGGAGCGAGACTGGACGTCATTATATTTTCGATCTTAGGTCGACAGAGGACAACATGTTGCTGAAGAAATGACAGAGATAGAAGATCCAGGTACATCCCGAATCCCAACTCCGTTTGAATATATACCAGGTGTATGTATGTCTGTGTGTATGTGATAAGTAATAATGATCTACAAGGAGGGTAAATATGTAGATGCCACACCATTCCATTTGGCAGACGTTTTGCTTCCGAATGGTGAACATTTTTTTCCTTCCAAATCCAAATTTCGAATTCGCAATAAACCAGCAATAATTATTAATATTGATCTTTGAAGGATTGTGAGAATCCACGTCAATAACAACATATATGCACGTAATTAAAAATCCTCCAAATCTCAATTTCCAACAACATAATATCCCTAAAATTTGGAGGATAGTTGGGAACTAATTTTTTAATGGATATTTATGAGTGTGGTACTAAATCCCACTATTCATAAGCGTATTTGTTGGATGTTAGGGATATATTATTTATTTTGTAGAACCCCATAACGGTGGTGAAAAAAACGGACCAGTCCTGCAACTGAAGAACTCCTCAACTGAAGATCTACTGACAGAAAGAAAAATATCTAGAACTGAAGTCCGTCTTCATCACCACTATTCATACGTACATTTCAATGATGTAATAGGTGAAATAGTGTAATTGAAAACTAGGACGCTTTCTGGTTGACCTAGGTATTTGACAGGAATTCGTATAATACAGATAATTTCAGCGACAAAGCTCTGACACGCCACTGGTTGATCGAACTAGATGAAGGGGCAGGAAAGATTGAGACTTTGGAGGTCGTTGAGAGGTTCGTGTCAATTTCAATCTGTCATACCTGCAGTTTACGAGCCGCACGTTAGTTTCCATGCAATTCTTTGAATCCGTGTCGTGAGAGCTCTTCAGCCGATCGTGCCCGCAAAGTGGCTTTGTTCAATTTCCACGAGTCGTGAACCAAAACCCCGTACCGAATCTGGGACGCGTGATGAAATACTTTCCGTCTGATGGTATAGTAGAGAATTTATACGTCGAAATGAATCATGCAGCGTAGAGTAGCACGAGCTACCAGCAGCTGCAGCATCGAGCAACACAAGCAACTTGAAGCTTCTACTGCGAGCAGCTTGTCGAACAAGATTTGCCTATAAACAGCAGGCAGATACCTATACTCAACAAAAATAGAGGGTGTTGACAGCTCCTCCGGTGTTTACTTTAATTTCCAGCAATTGTGAATCGCTATTATTATCACTGGTTTCCTCGTATCAGTATTCAACTAGAAGCTAAGTATGTCGACATCCCCCAAGACTGTAGGCAGCTTGTGAGATCACTTCGGAGAGGACGACCAATAACTGCGAGGCTTTCCACTCAAAATTCAATAGCCACTTTTCAAGTTCCCACACAAACATCTTCATGTTCATAAATGTGTTTTTAAAAAAGTTCCAGTCATGCAGCATGAGTTGATGAGCGAATGTTCAAAGAATAATTTTAACCGATTTGGTGGGTGATTCTTATAGGAAATTTCGCTCCGATTCCGAATATACCATAAATATGTTCCTATGTTTAAGATGGCAATTCACACCAAGAACCTCAACAAACACGTTGTATTAAGCGATTATTGAAAAATAAAGTTTAAAATTTGACCACTTAGAGTACTCCAAAAATTCCGCCCAACGAACTCATCCTTTCAGTTGATATTATTGATATTTTAAATTGTTGTTTTGGATTTTTTATTCCAATTCCAGGGTCGTCTGAGAGTGACACAAATATATAAAAAAGTGTTAAATATCAGGAATTATTTTAGAATAGTCCGAAACGGATTTCCATGAAGACATTTAAAAAAATTTGCATTACTAAAATTTTGAAGCCATTGCAATAGCTTCATTTGGCTTGCAAGTGGATTCATGTTTAGTGATGAATGGTGCAGACGAGCCAAAAGCATACCTACCACGATCATAAATTCAAAAAATATTACTCATAGGGAAACTCATTAGGTACCTACCAACTACTTCCTAAGAGCGAAATTTGGAACGAGCTGAGTTTTTGAAATGTGTATCTAGACACTACCTACTACGGGAAAAAGAGATCTTGATGTCTGGTCTATTTCCCCAAGACGATACCTTACTTTACTTACAGTGGTTGACGTTGAATTTTTTTTTTTTTTGGTTGTAATAAAGTAACATCTAAATTTTATATCAACAATTTTAATTTAATTAAAGTAAATTTTATATCAACAGTTTATTATTACTCTCCCAATCCATTTTCCCTTCCCTTCTTGCAGGTCCGTCCGGCGGAGCTGCAACACACATTATCAGGTAAGAAAATGTAACCGGCGGAGTTGCAATAACCCCAAAAATAGGACTCTCAAATCAGAATAATATAAGATACATCATTTCATTATACATCACCGGTGTATCTCAGTCTATAAGACAGGTTATAAACAATAGAAGTTAAATTAATAAAAATAAAATGCAATATTTCGAAACAGATAAATAATTCTTATTGGTTAAGTCTAGCGACTTCAATCTAAATTGGAAAAATACGTAACATCGATAAGAGGAATTGCAGATGACCATAGCATGACGGATCGATTGATGAGAAGGAATTCCAATCTTCCTCAACAAATTGCTTTTCACTTGCGTCCGACCTTGACCTATGGAGTAGCTCTACGCCTGTGTCAAGGAATTAAATAATTTTAAAAAAACCAAACTCATCAAAAGCTTACCGAGAAGTACCTTCAGCTGGCGCCCCGCGGCAATTGCGGTAAATGAATATATTTTTTAATGGAGAGAAAGCCCAGTTCTAGCAGTATCCTTCCTTCTGCAGTATCAGAAGAGAGGTCAGATATTCGGGCCTAGAAGATAGAGCACCTCTTCTGCTTTGAGAAGACTAGGTAGTTGATTGAGATAAAGATGAAAAACAGAGCGATCTCAGAAGAGAAAGAAAATCATCGTAGGATCCAAGAGTTTTTTTAATGCAATAAAACATTAGTTGTTTTCGGTTTTGTTGGTTTCTAGTTTGTTGTTTCTTGAGGGGTCCCACGATTTGTTTAGGTAAACCTACTCGACAATTCCAAGTATTAATTTATTGCCCTACCGCGTTTTGATGGCATCACGGCTTCTCCACTTCCAGACTAGAGGGCAGGTCACTTACAGCCATTTCACACTGCTTTCGGCTCAAACCCTTTGAACTGCAAAAGCAAAAGTCAAACTGATTCGAAAAAGATGTCATTCTTGCGAATTTGTCGGCCGTTAAGAAGATTTTAGTTTTTTTTTTTTTTTTTAATCAAAATCGAGAGTCAAAGGATGATAACTAAAGATTGTTATTCTTTTTCTTACCTGGCAGCATCCCGACAAATTTCGGGAGAAAGAACTTTTAAAAAGTTAGTAGCAGCTTCTGGGACCCACTTGGAAGGTCCAGCCATCCAAACACTTCAGGACAGTAGAGGCTATCATGAGCTATTTATTATTCGGATTTATTCCTATGTTGATCAATAATTGGGATCTATTAGGAGAACACGAAAAATTCCGAGTTTTTCAGAGTCGGAATTCCTCTGGCGGGGCTGCCAACTCTTCCTACTTGTCGGTTCCCACTGATTTTCAGAGGCTTTTTTTAATTGAATAATTTATGAAGAATCACAGAAAAGAAAGAAAATAGATGTAACATTTTATAGAAATCTACTCTACAGAAATCTGTAGAGCGTCACGGAAACGAGGTCACGCATTTTAACAGCTCGGGCGTCTTTTTTGACGAGATGCCAAATTTTTTGGAAATCATTTTTTTTTAATCAATATCATCTTCCACAGACGATTAAAACTTGCAGGAAGTTTGAATACCCTTAAGTAGTTACCTCTCTTTGTTTTCACTCAAGTCGGAGAATAGCGTTAAATGCTGATAGTAGAAGAATTGAAACACGAAGTCGAATCCGTGCGAAAAATAATCAACACAAAAATGTGAACGAAAATTTGGATTTTGGAGGACATGTTGCCACTCGTACCTTGATGCTTGAATTTTTTGAACTATATTCTGAACTATAATACGTATTATGAATTAAAGGAGAGATGAAAAATAATGTGAATAATTTATAATCACCTGATTGAATTCCAGGACTGATAACTTTACCTCTACTTAGTGGTTACAGATTTTATGGATGTTTTCAGTGATGATTTGTTGGGGAGACGGGAGTTTCTCCGATGAAACATCGTTCGAACGAAAAGCAATAGCTTAGAAACGATCAATTCATCGTTTTCTTCTGTCAAACGAGCAGACATACCTAGTTTATGAGGTCCTTGAGATCCATCCTTATCCATTTTACTTTTAAGGGATAAACTGACCAGCTCTCTCCGTCGGCATCGGAGTTTTTCTTTCGAGGGATTCTTTTCCGTATACTGTTGAGCGCTTACCGGACAAATCGCAATCGTATTTTACTAGAAAGGAATAACTGTGTGCTTAACTTCGTCATTATGGATGCCCAAAAAGGCCTGACGATCCTCAACGTACCAACATTTAGAACTTTTATTGGTAGAAGTGGAATCTTTATTGACAAGGTAAATGGTTGGGTTATAGAATATTACACAGATACAGTATGGAAGCCTCGACGTTGAAAAGATTGAAGTTCGAATCAGCCCTCTGGAAGACACGAAATATAAAGCCTGTTAGAATATGGGAGATTCGACTTCTTTCATCAATGTTTTTTTTGTTTGTTTTTGTCTGAAAGGTAATGGCTCAGAAGAAACAGCAATGAAGTCATAAGGCAAAAATAGTGTATCTGTAATTTTAGAAAAATTATTGAAATATTTATTATTGTAATATGGCGGAAAAGTGACGTTGAAAAGGGTGTCGTATGTCAATTCCGTCCAAGATGACAACTTAACAAAATGCAACTCAAAGTCCAACACTGTTATGGTCCTGATTAGTGAGAATAAAATTTACTTAATTAAAAAATTGATTGAATTAATTAATTCTTGATTATTAATTAATTGTTGATTGATTATTCAAATTATTCCTATTCTCACGGCTTCAGATGCGATATCGATTTCGGTTCAGTTCTCTTAGTGTGACGTAGAAAAGGGTTTCTCAAGAGCCTTTGGGATTCCGCCGCCTGTTATTCAAACAGCTGAGATTTTTTTCCAAGTTTTCTCCACATCAGAACGATAAACTATTTTTTCTTTGTATAAACAGTGTTATTTTATTCCAAATATCAATAAAAAGTCAGACAAAATTTGATTTTCTCATACACGATTATTCCTCATTCTCGTCAGTCATAGCGACCGAGCATGCGCTAATATAAAAACGAACGAACCTCCATAACTTACGACCCAATCGTCCGAATTCGCTCAAATTTCTGTGGTAGTTCGAATTGAGGTCCAATTTATTTGGTCTCATACGAATTTAATCACATTTGGATCGTGCAGTGACGCGCATGCGTCAAATCGTCAAAACTCACGACCAAATTCGGTAAAATGTTGATGGTATAATTCTGGGTCAGTTCCAAGATACCTAGTATGATCTACGTTGGGACCCTACCTGAGTACCAAAGAGGTTATTTTTATCACATCAAGTAAACTGCATCTCAAAATAAATTGGTTATGACGTAACACATTATTACAAGCGGGAAGACCCCACAAGATAGCACCTCCGAGCGGCCCCTTGTGGCATGACAGGCCGTCAATTCGACAACCCACAAGACCGCTTCTCCTCGGAGCCTTTTGAGAAGGAAATTATAATATCGTACGCCTCCTCAGGACTTATATACAGTAGCAGACTCGATTCATCAATTCATTTCATCAGAGAACAGCACAAGTTCCTTGTAATGGACTCGTCTTAAATACAATCTGTTTTCCACCGATTGAACGACAGCTCATTTTCAAAGGCTAATTGAGAGTCTTAATTAATTCGAGGATATTCTCGACGCTAACGACGATACAAGCAGGACCTGCATCTTGACCTATAAGTACAACGTTTCCGCTACACAACATTTCACCTACAGAAACTTCATCTTCAGACTTTTCCCCTTCAAAATTTTCATTTACCCACTAGTGATACCACGAGTTCACTTACAGTAGTTTGACCTGAATACACTTTTTACACAATCTACACTATTTCGTCTACAAAACGTAATGGGGAACTTGCATGGTTTTTTGTTTCAGAAAAGGTAAGACCTGAAAGAAACAAAAACAATGGCGATTTGCGGAAAAAGTGATTCTAGTATTGTAAAGAATTTATTGTAATAATTTACTCGATTTGAATTCCCGCCCATACCTAACTGACGTCAAAACCATGGAAGTGGGAACGTCTTTCTACTTCTTCCAGACAGTTTGGCCAACATACATCCCTTCAGACTGCCGGAATCCGCGCTCAAACTTTGGTTATTTTCTGATCTGGTTAGAAAGAAACTCGCATTTTTAGTTAAAAAAATTTTGATTTCATTTTTCGCTGCAACTATCCAACTTTTGCTTTCGATTTTTATCTACATTATCAGTTGAAAGTCTGGCGAATTTAGCGCTGTCTTTTTTTTTGCATTTGTGACATGAGTTGGGTTCTGGGGGGCCAGCAGCTGTTTTTTCGAACAGCTGGCATTTTCTACTATTAGTAAAAACTTAAGGGTGCGCGGACGCCCGGCTCGAGAACGGCCTCAACGATGCCCCGACTCAGCTCAAAATCCTTTTTATTATTGTTCACGTTTGTGATTTCGAAAATTAAACGATTTACGTATCATAATTACATACTTTACGATTTTAATCATAAATTTAAGTCTATCCCATCCAGAGAAAACTGGGAGAAACCTATGAAAAACCA
>JAEMON010000006.1:10852107-10868372 GCA_030264115.1 Lygus lineolaris | reverse complement strand
GGTCTAAAACGTAAAACGCAAGTTGAAATTTCGATTTTGGAGATTAAAAAATTGTTTCCATCCCAAAAGTGAAAACAATGCTGCTGCCACCTTGGTAGACTCGGAAGCAATACTCTGCTAGGTAAGTGAAAATGGCACATGGCTTCCTCGCATCCAAGAAAATTTGAAATTAAAATATTGTGTAAGTTTAAAACTCTTGAACGTGATGATATTTGTAAATTTAGACAAAATCTCAACATAATCGTGAAAGAAATTTACGTTAGCGCTTGCGTAGAGCGTACCGTTGATTCAATCATGATGAAATTCATACGGGCGTCCAAGGGGCCCTACGCGCATAATCCCTGAAAATGTGAACAAAATCGGATGAAAACTCTGGAAGATATGGCTGTAACAAGGAAGTGCGTAGCTTTTGGTTACAAGTTGGCTTATTAGTTCAATTTTAAAAATTCTGTGATTCAGTTTTCTTTATGTCTTGGCGCCAATTCTAGGGTTTTGAAATACCTTCAAAATTAATTTAAACAATGGGTTTAATTCTGCTGGGCTTAATTGCCTCTCTGGGATGGTGAGTCCGACCTGGCCAAGTATTACACAACGGCTGGACCGAGTTGACTGAGACGTACCGTCACCTATTTCTTGCAGCAAGGGGGAGGTAGAAATTATTTTGTACCTACCATTAGATTTACCCCCTCCAGCCTCGACATGACGACTTGGTACCTGCTATGTACTCCCTTGAACGTTATGAGATAAAATCACAAACACAGGTACCTACTTCACTATTATTCACCAACAATAATTACGATAAACATGACTATTAATGACCGATTTCATACGGCTCAAATGAAGAGGTCTATCATTACGTTATATCACCAAGCCAAAAGCCTTCAAGAGGTCGTCATATGAGGGTCCCACGCTAGAAAAACCTCTTGAATCTAATAATATATTCTCCAGAGCAAAGATGTGCTCTTTAATTGTATGCAAATGCGAGTCCTCGCATAACGACATTGCGCCCTTTTGCGCCGCTCGGGATTTCTTGCGCAACGGGCTGTCGCATCGATTTTCTAATCGCTGGCCGCCATCTTTCGGCAAAACGGCCTTTTGTTCGGGTTAAGTTGAAATTAGCTTGAATGGGATCAACCGGATGATGAGATGAGAACCGCCAAGAGTGACGTCTTCTGAGATCATCGTTACCTATTTGAGCAGTTCTAAACCAAGGTCGGGCGGTTGGATGCGCGTCTTGTATAATTAATTTATGCCGATGTCTTGTAAGAACATGATTGCTGATAGTGAATAGAGATGAGGAATCGGTAAAAAAGTGACGACTTTATTAATTAATTCAAAATCGGAACTTAAAATAGATTTTCTAATAATTGACCCAGAGGGATGCAATGGGGTGTGCGCATGGTTATTTTTTATCTTTCCAAATTATGGATCTCAGTGAGAGCTTTCCAAAATGGTGCCACATGAGGGGTCTCCTATGAGCGGAAAAGGGTCTTGAAATTAATAAAGATGACTTCACCAACCCCTCTCCGGCCTGGCGACCCTCAGCGCCCAAATAATTCTGACGTCACGCGCCTCTTCCCGGCTATTTTCCGGCTTAACCAGACGGAATGTACAGTTAAAAATTGGCAAATTGGGGTTTTTGAGAGCACTGAACCCGATTTGTGGTCGAAAATGCGAATTTCCGACCCTTGCGCACACCCTATTCTTATTGCCTCATGCTCATACAACATGCAAAATCGATTCCCCGATTTAAAAAAATTGGTAAATCGTTCCCCATCCCATTTAGTGGAGCTTCCAGCCAGAATGGGGAACTTGCACGGTTATTCTTTATTTTGAAATTTGAAAGATCTTAGTGAGGGCTTGCCAAAAAGGTGATATATGAGGGGTATCCAATGATTGGAATTTTCCGAATATATTTTTTGTAATTTCAACCTAACTGACGTCACCCTTTCAACCCGTTTCAAACTAGTCGTAAATTCAAGCTGAAAATTGGCATCATGGGGGTTTCAAGTGCACTGAATCAGATTTTGAGGTTCACAATTCGAAATTCCTACCCATAAATGGTCTCCACTGGACTGAATCATAAGGGACCTGGGCCCTCAGAACAAAGCAGAATTTACTATTCATCAAAATTTAGTTTGTTTCGGCTTCAAAATCGATAGAACATTTAACTCAACTTAGGTATATATATATGGTACTTAGGTGTATCGTGTTTCCTTGACTGTTGAACCGAACAGGCGTCGGTTTATGGCAAAAAGTCAATTTACCGTCATTGTAATTCGCTGAGTGGGGTTTCCTATCTTGTAAATTATGTAGAATAAGCGGGTAGTAATACTTAGCTGGGACATCCTGCATAATAAATAAATAATAATGTTTTGATCTTACTTATCACTGGAGAAGAAGACCATCAACCATACCTGGAATCAAATAATAGAAAAACAATTAGTGAAAGAAGTAGAACACAAAATGAACCAATTACTTAGTACAGTTTGAAAAATATATAATCTAAATGTATTAGGAAGCAAACCAGGTATTTTATATTTTTCACATCGTTCGGGGTTGAGAACCGAATCATGTTAGTACTTTGTTCAAAACATGACTGACACCAATAATAAATTTCCTCGGTCACATGTAAAAATGCTGAAAATTATCACACCGGTTTATTACTTTCTGTATAGATCGCCCATCAACAAAGATCCTACTGACATAAAATACCCACCTACCGCGAGGTTCACAATCATCTCTTGGCGACAATGAGTAGGTACCTTCTTGTAATTATTTTTATCCGAGAGTTGTAATCATTCATTCTTAGTGAAATCCAGTAACTAAGGAAGCTTCTGAAAGTAAACAACAAACGTGGTTCGGTGGAGTCGAAAGAAAGTTGTCTTTGAACAGCTGATATTTGAACGGAGATTTTGCCTACTCGGGAAGAATTGCGATTCACACTCGTGTTTCTGCTCTTTTTTTCGTTCAACCCTTAAGTCCTTACAGGGAGCGAGCGGTTGGTCCTAAAAAGCTCCACAAGGTCTCATTCGACGCTAAAAATTGTGTTCTATTTCAAATGGATGGAAAAAATATACCTTCCTATTTGAAATTTTCGAGCTAGGGCGTTTTGAAAATTTCATCCCATATTTTCAACCCCTTAGAGAAGACTGACGGTAAAGCCGCAAGCTCCGCGGCACAACTAGTAGGATAGGATAGAATAGGCCCCGAATGGGGCCGCTATACCAAATTTCATTAATTTTGGTCCATGGTAACTAAGGAAAGTGCCGCGTACGGCGTACGGCGGACGGAAGGATTTGTTTTAATTCGATTTTTTTTCTTTCGTCCTCGATTCCAAAGGTTCATTATTGGAAATAATAAACCACAATGGCCGTAGGTAGTTCAGAAATCGGTAAAAATTGGTTAAAAACGATTGTTTGAAAATTTTCTCATCAACTCATGTTGCATGAATATTTACTTTCATAACGTATTGTACAGCACACCGTTACGTTGTTTGATATTCCATGTATATTTCCCGCTACATCATTAGAACGTTTCTAGTCGTAAAACAAACTTTCTGGTTACTTTCAACGCCACGTGCTTCGTAGTATGCAAATCATCATATAAATTCAACGAACATGATTTAGGCGGTGCAAAATTACATACGAACTTAACCAACTTGCCTGGTCAATTCACAGCTGGCTACTTCCTAATTTCAAGGGCGGTGACTTTATATACCTCTAATTGGTCTCACCTGTCACAAGCTTGGGCGATCATTACAAGAGAACTCCCTTACTTTCCCAGTTAACTAACCGAATATAGCTGGAGTGCTTTTTTTCGCCTGTACTGCACATGTTTCACTGATGATAAGATCAGAATCCCAGAATGGTTAACAGAAATTCGGTGGTCAAGATGTTTGAAACCTGATTCAACCTTTACAAAACTGAGTATAACGTGCAACAATGAGCGTTTCCTAGATTTTTGGTTACTAATCAGGGGATTCTTCCATTTTTCGAAAATGTAACCAACCAGAGCAACTAAATTGGACGTATATCTCACTCAACCATGGATAAATTTCTGTGTGAGCCTATTATCTTGGTCTAAAGAGCAGATTTTATGAATTTTCCATTTTCCTGGCAGCATACCGGTATTCTCAGTGATCGCAAGCGTTTTCCACCGCAAAAAACCATAGTTCAATCAAAAAACACTTCGTAGTTAATAAAATTCTGCCTTAGTGAAACCAACTGCAGCGCAGTAAGTAGGTATCTACGTTCTTTCAATATTTTTAATTAATTTTAAAGTCTGTTAAATTTAGTTTTACTAACGATAATTATTTCTTAAGGTTACAAAATTATCGGTTGTTGTTGTTGGTGGCTTATTTTATGCTTAACTTTTTTCCAAAAAGATTGAAGGTGGAAAGCAATCGGGCATGTTCCTTCCTGCGTACCGCCATTCAGCCAGAAAAACCATGTCAAATCAGTGTAGTTTCACCAGATCGAGAACATGGGAGCAGCTTGAAGTTGAGCTTTGCTCACCAGAGTGCATAGAACTCCGCATAGTGCTCTTGAACAGACGTCAAATCGAGCGTGTTCCCCCCAAACCTCCCTGCGCACGGCCATCCAGCCAAAAATGACTTGTCAAATTAGTGTAGTTTCACCAGATCGAGAACGTGGGAGCAGCTCGAAATTGCACCCCTCTTGAACAGATGACAACATGCTCGATTTCAAATCTGTTCAAGAGGGGTACCTATGCACTCAGTCTGGTGAAACTACACTAATTTGACAAGGCTGGATAGCGGTATGCAGGGAAGCTGGGAGGAACATGCTACTTACAATACTTTGAAATTCATTAAAAAATTAAAAGAACACACCTAGAGAGCTGCAAGTGGTCTCACTCGTTGGAGAATATTTCCTACGTTTGTTCAAGGTGTTTTTAATTTATTGGAGTGTATTACAGGTGATTATCACGCGAAAACACTCAAACACTGTCGAAAAATAGGGGTTTTGAGTACAAAACTGGCTGAACTCCGTTCAGGGACCCTCATTCGTAATCAGCGTGAAATTTCCTATAAGAACTCAACCTCAAAGTAAAGTTCCTTCAGCTGAACGGAAACAGCAGAGCTTTCAAAGACTGATTCCTCATTGCTGGCTGCCCCTTCAACAGAGGCTCCCTCAGCCGCCTAATATTTCGTGACGCGGACTGTACCGAGAAAATTGTTTTTTGAGATAAATAAGCAGTACATATTTCGGACACACCAAAACATCCGACCCGTTTTCTAATAAGCTGCATGTTGTGTGTTTATTGAATTTATCGAATATTGATACCCGGATTCACCAGAAAGGGCCATAGAGTTCCTGGTAATATCCTAACTTTGGACTACCCAATTATTTATTCTGGAAGTAATATTTTTCATCAGTCAAAATGACTCACATGTCACCACTTGATTCAGCTTCCAGTATTACCACAAATGTCTATATACCTACCTCATTACCCCAGTCATGACCATAGGCCGTGTCAAGTCCTATGTACACGCCATTTCCCTCAAAAATCCGCATTTCGCGCTCAAATGTAACCTGTTTCATTTCCTGATCAGCAAATAATCATTAAAAATGGTTAAAACGTTGGAAATACTAAGATTTTCATCATGGAGATACTTTTAGAAAGTTAGTGGGCTTATAGAAAATTTAACGCTCACTTGTTTTTAAGTTTTTGTAGCCAGTTGATCGTTTTTATTGGCCCAAGTCAATGTTGAAATTTCCAAGAGAAATTTAAGAGCCAAAAAGTTGGTAAAACTGGCTGTAAACTTTGGAAGTAATTTTTAGTTGCTAATTAGTTGTAGATTCTATTTTTTAAGTTATTTTAAAGCCTTATATGTACGGATACGCTGTATTTGTACAGTTATTGCACTATGAACGTTCATCATTTGATCAGTTCATCACGGTAGGAGTCTCTCTTTTTCATATTTTCGTTCCCATCAACTCAAAAGACAATTTCCACGCTAAGAAGCCTCGAGTACAGAGACTTGGAAACAACCTTTCTTCTCTCATAATCTCCAGTTTAATAACGTCGGCGGTACGCGGCCATATTCATCATAACGACCTTCTGTCGTAAAACTTCGGGCCGGTGATGATGATATTACGACTGAGGACCGCCTGGTGGGGGGATATTAAAAAATTAATTAGCCGAAGGGTAATTTCGAGAGGCCTTGCGATAAATTGATAATATCGACCTCGTCGATACAGTTGAGTCTGCCACGTTTCTCCCGCAGAGAAAAAACTGATTGATCGAAACAAACATTTAAATCAGAACCTCATTATCTCCGCAGACCAATACTCATTCTTGCAAGAAATTAAATACCTACACCAACTCTCTGGCTGACTCGTATCACTTTTTGAGGACGTTCAATGGCGCCTTAGATCTCCTGACTTGTGACTTCTTCCTTCGAGGAGACCTAGAGTCGCGGATTAATACCTCAAAACCCCATGGACGAATTTAAGGCTGGAATAACGACCGAAATTGAGCCAATCGTCGATGGCTAGCCACAGCGTGTCCACCAAAACTTTCTCAAAAGGCTTGCTTCGTAATACGAACAAGATGGACGCCATACGATTGATGTAATTTTTAAAACTTAAAACGGCACTAATTTCCCTACTAGAAAATGTAAATAATATATGAAGAATAAAAAAAAAATGTATGAGGTTTGTACGACACGCATCTTTGCATGACACGTAGGCTTTTTTGACCCATGAGGGAAATTGGAGGGGTTGCGTTGGCAACACTGGAGCTCATGAGAGCCCAGGGAGCCTCCATTAATTCCTTTCAGTTAGTTGTTGAGTGACTGGTGTGGTTCTAGTTAGACTTTTCGTATTCTGGAAGACTGAGTAGTAAAAACTTTATTTTGAAACAGAACTACTACGTTCATTTTGACGTCATTTCAAGATGTATTTTGTAAAAATTTTCTGTACATCTATTTTATCAATATTTTTTTGTCATTTTGTACACCTACCTTCTCAATGTAGAAATAAGTCAAAGAAATAAGGCTGCTTCTTTATTCGAAGAAATAAAAACTTTGTTTCATATATATTGAAGAAAGAAGAAATTCCACAAAAAAATTGTTTTCTAATAATTATGTTGAAATTGGTTATATTTTTTGACAGAAATACGTTTGAAATGTTTTCTACTGCCCTTACATTTACTGTTATATGTACATTAAAAAAAGTTACATTTTGGATATGCAGAACAGCATAATTTGCATCGATTAGGGTGGTAGGCCAAAAAAAAACCACGTGTCAACAGACACTAGAAAATTTCACGTGTCATGCAAATCTTGAGTTATATCCATTTGCTTTTGGGTCTATTCCCGTAAACCACCCTGTATAGAGGGTTGCCAACCAAAAAATTTTAAAACCACTGCCCTAGAAGGAACTCAGGATGAGGGTGACCAATTATGGTGGTAGGCCAAAAAACCCCACATGTCAACAGACACTAGAAAATTTCACGAGTCATGCAAATCTTGAGTTATATCCATTTGCTTTTGGTTCTATTCCCGTAAACCGGCCTTTCCAGAGGGTCGCCTACCAAAAAATTTGAAAACCACTGCCCTAGAAGGAACTCAGGATGTGGGTGACCTACAGAATGTTGTGGGTGGGAAGGGCGTGCGCCTCTTCTTCGGTAACTAAACCTACCTAATGGCTGCCCGACCGACTCTTCGGGGACAGAGTAATCGCTAGTAAAGCAGCTAGAAATGGAACTGCAGCGGCTCAAGTCTCTCCAAGACAGGACTAGAGATTTCTCCTCATCTTCCATCAGGAGTGATAAGCCCAGCCAGTGCTCCACAGCCCACTTCTTCTGCCAGAGCCCCTTCCGGCCCTCAACAGTCAGCTCGACGAGTTTTAATATGTTTTTTCCCCCTTTTGGCGGGGCCGTCCGAATCCTCTTGATTCTCCATTCAGAACGGTACACTCTCTCCAGACGTCTGCTTTTAATAAGCGTCCACCTTCAAGCCCGGTCCACATTTCACTCAAAATCCGCTAAGAAACGCTAACGACTACGCGAATCGTGACCAAAATATACAATCCAAAGATAGAGGGAACGGACTGGGTGGCTTGAAATATTTCTAAAAAAATGTCTACACTAACAGAATCGAATACAAGAATCCTTATCCTTTAATAGTTTTTTCGACTTTTAAAAACCATTTTAAATCCTGGGTAGCTTGAAAAATATCTGACAAAAATTTCCACACTAACAGAAACGAATAGAATCCTTATCCTTCAACATTTTTTCGACTTTTAAAAACCATCTTAAATCCTGGGTAGCTTGAAAAATGTCTAACAAAAATTTCTACACTAACACAATCGATAAGAATCCTTATCCTTCCTTTTCGATTGATAGTTTTTCGACTTTTAAAAACATTTTAAATCCTGGGTAGCTAGAAAAATTTCCAACGAACAGATTTCAAAATTTCTACTCTAACAGACAAAATTTCTACACTAACAGGATGGAATAGAATCCTTATCCTTCCCTATATCCTTTAATAGTTTTCGACTTTTAGAAACCATTTTGAATCCTTTGTGTTTCATCAGGTAACCAAGTTTTTACTCCTTTTGATTAGCATTGATTTTGTATTATTTTATCAAGAAGTTAGTAAGTTGTTTTCTTCAATACCTTTTTGAGATTATAATTATTGATATTGTAAGTCAACATTATTGTATAATTTGAATGCCTTTTGTATACTGGGTAATCATGCCCGTTCAATGGATAAAAATGGAATAGGTAGAAATTAGAAATGGTTCTATTGCAGAGGGAGTTCAGCAGGCTTCCGACATTCAGGCAGGGGCCTCAGGACACTGGAAATAGGTAGGTACCAGGGAAGATGATGGCTCAGTGGTGGAGCGTTCGCCTGGAGAGCGAGAGATCCCATGTTCGAGTCCTCTGGCTGTCTTCCAATTTTTGGTTTATTATTTTCAATAATGATCCTTTGGAATCGAGCACGAAGAAAATTTGTTTAACCCCCCCTCAAAATTTGAGGTTTTACGTTTCAAGATACGCAGAATCCAAAAATCGAATTAAAAAAAAATCCGCCCGTCCGCCGTACGCGGCACTTTCCTTAGTTACCATGGTCCAAAATTATCGAAATTTGGTATACCGGCCCCATTCGGGGTCTAGTTGTGCCGCGAAGCTTGCGGCTTTACCGTCACTCTTCTCTAAGGGGTAGAAAATATGGGATGAAATTTTGAAAACGCCCTATTTCAAATAGGGAGGTATATTTTTTCCATCGATTTAAAATAGAACACAATTTTTAGCGTCGAATGAGACCTTGCGGAGCGTTTTAGGACCAACCGTTCGCTCCCTGTAAGGACTTAAGGGTTGAACGAAAAAAAGATCAGAAACACGAGTGTGAATCGCAATTCTTCCCTAGTAGGCAAAATCTCCGTTCAAATATCAGCTGTTCAAATTCAACTTTCTTTCGATTCCACCGAACCAAGTTTGTTGTTTACTTTGAGAAGCTTCCTTAGTTACTGAATTTCATTAAGAATGAATGATACATCTCTCCGATAATAGGTAATAATTACAAGAAGGTACCTACTCATTGTCGCCAAGATATGATTGTGAATCTCGCGGAAGATGGACATTTTATGTCAATAGGATCTTTGTAGATGGGCGATCTACACAGAAAATAATAAACCGTTGTGTAATAATTTGCAGCGTTTTTCCACTTCTTGCCCTGTTTTTTTGCTTCATAACAAAAACACTTAAAGTGTTGGAGCACTCATATTCAACTCATACACGGATTCAAACACGGCAAATTAATACAATATCATTTTCATTATCCTTTAAATAGATAACTCATGGAAATACGTAGGTACTCATGGAATACGTACTCATGGAAATCTCGTAGGTTAAATATTCATAATTCCATGAGATGACACTTCCGCGTACATCACTGTTCTTCAGATATTAGAAAAATTACTACCCGATCTCGGTGACCAAAATTCAAGTGTGGGAGCGAAGTCTGCTCGTTCTGGCTGATTCATTACACATCAAAATCCATTTAAAATTGCAAAAAGTCACACTAATTGAGCTAAGGCAATTATAAAATTCCATCCCCTTTTCTCTACCACTTGGAGAGCATTTTGGTCACAACAACGAAATTTTTGGAAAACAATTTTGGTAAGCAAAGTACTGCTGCTGAAACAAAGTGCTAGTGTTTCCCATAGTACTTTCTACTGTTTTGAACAAGAGTATTGCGAAAATCATCTATTTCTTAGTCCCTCTGGAATACTCCATATATATTCAGGTCATATATATTCAGCTGAGTCACAAATTGAGCAAACGGATCAGATGAGTCGATAATTGAGCTCACAGATCAGTTAATCAATTTTATTGCTAATAAATTAGGGGGTTATTTACCAGTTGCGTGATCATTTGCAGCGTTTTTTGGTATGAAATCAGAAAGAATTGATAGTAACTATAGTTATCAGTTATAACTGATGGAGGTTAAAACCTTGAACCATAGGTCATAACTAGGGACTGGATTTGTATGCAATAATTGCATATTCATCTGAGGGGTCCAAAAATATTGTCATTGTTTGAGTTGACTTCAGTAGATGCTCTGTTTAAAATTATTTGAAACAGAGCATCTACTGAAGTCAACTCAAACAATGATAATACTTTTGGAAGCCTCAGATGAAGCGAGATGAATATGCAAGTATACAATATTGTATATTGAACATGCAAGTATACTCATATTCATACAGTATGAATATGAGTATACAATTATTGTATACTGCATATAAGGTACTAAAGATGCCTATTTATGCTCATTCGGGGTAAAATTCGTGATGCTGCATATTATTATTTAGAGATACTAGAGTTTCAAAATGATACGCACATTTCGACTATTTTCGGAGAATGGGAGGAAATAAATGTACAGACCAATAGGAGGAGAGTATTATTGATTATTGAGGGAATGTTTGGTAGAATGAGAACCTGAGATCGAACCATTTCACGAAATGTGTTCTTCCCCTCCTTTCAGGTCGAAATGATGGCTAGCACTTCTTCGTATTCGCTTGTTGTTGGAAAAGAAGCACCAATAGATGGGAGAGATTCTATGAACATTGGAATGGAAAGGAGAGATTCTTTGTAGCACATTTCACATTTTAGAAAAAATAAAACTGTTGCATAAAAGTCCCGTATTTTAAATTTTAGTGAACGTAAATCGCGAAACCTGACGCATCTCCAATAGAGAAATATTTCGATTTTTTTTTCGAAAAAATTGTTGTACCTACTAACAATAAACTACTATATCTACTACTACTATAAAAAGTTTTGTACAAAAAAAAATAATCAATTTTTCATCAAAATTTATTGTTGTATACGAATAGTAAAATTGTTCTGCAAAAACTACTAACTGCGTATTTTGTTCAAAATGTACAGCTATTTATACTGTTTTGTAAGTTGAGAATTCGTAAAAACTGTGATTTTATGAAAATTTAATTGAAAATGATTTTTTATACTAATACAGCGGCTTTTGGTTTATCATTTTTAATTTCCAATTATGTATTGAATTTAAAATCCCATATTTCACTCGTTTTTTGCTGCATATTTTATCGTTTTTTTACTACATATTCGAAGGTATATTTATCATCTAGTCTAGATTTGATTCGAGAAAATGAATGAATAACATTCGAGGTGAACCGGATTATGATTACCGCTGCTAACAGTCACTTAGCGTCCGGAAAAAAATTGTCATTTAAAATCCATTCGCCATCAATCTTTCCGATGGAAATCGAACCCATCGATGGGATGATTAATTTTTCGACCGGATCGAAAGCCCCACTAAATCGGAGAAAAAATATGCGGCAACAGGTTTGTACCGAATACCAACTGGCTTCTCGTATCTTCATTGGTTCAGTAGTGGTTAATGAGAGGTTTGAAGACTTTGGGAGTTAATTTCCGGACGACGACATCATTTTTTCGATGGACATTAATTGGAAAATTGGGTTTTGAGGAATTTGATCAAGGTTTTGGGCGTTTTACCATCATGTAAATCTGATGTGGCGCTGTGTGGTCGATTATTAGATGTGTTTCATACAAGCTGCGCCTTTAAACGAGTTGTGGGCTTTTCGGATGAAATACATATTTATATAGAAGACAAAGTCTTTCTTTCCCGTATTGGCGAGCAAACCCCTGAACCGATTTCGATGGGGGTTGTTCCATCGTGATCAGAGAGTTCCGATGGTTCCTGCAGCATCTCTGATGAATTGAGAGAGTCTTAAAGTTTTGATTGAAGATTTGATGCTAAAAGTGAGCGAAGCGAGCGGACGTTTCTAGTATTTTATTGAACAGAAATTAGTATAGTAAAAATTATAGGCGTACTGGTTCTTGCAGGGTTACCGTACCCTTTTTTGTGAAGGGATGACAATTAATGTGAAAAACGAGGACATTGTAGGACATTTTCTTCCAGGAGGAGGACAACAACCGAGGACATTTTCATGGAAAAGAGAACAATATTTTTTTGAGTAAAAATGTCAGTACTTTTTTGGAACATTAGAAGTTACATTAATGAACAAGTTATTTCATCTTCGCATTTCTTTCAAGTATATATATTTTTTTTTCTTATTCTCATTGTTATTTATCTATTTAAAACCTAGGTTAGTATTTATTTGTCCTCTGAATTTTGATCAATAGGCTCAAACATTTATGGTCACCATAGGTATAGGTAATAAGAGGGTAAAATACAGAATAACTACAATAGAATATAAGTCTAACAATAAACATCTGATAGTTCAGATTGCAAAAAGAATAATAAAAGTAGGTATCGACGTTCAGATGATACTTATAAATTCATATTTTCTTTGTCAGGACTTTGTAGGTAACAATATGTAGGTGACATGACAATAAAAGTCCTTGTTTTCTTATTAAAAACTGTGTTTTATTGTGAGGAGCTTTCGAGCAACCCTCTGGTTGTCATTATCAACTCAACAGCAGGTAGAGAGTTCTTTCGGCAGGAACCAACTGGTTGGTCCCTGTTGGTCCCTGCCAAGAGAACTCTCTACCTGCTGTCGAGTTGATAATGACAACCAGAGGGTTGCTCGAAAGCTCCTCACAATAAAACACAGTTTTTAATAAGAAAACAAGGACTTTTATTGTGACGTCACCTACATATTGATACTTATAAATATGTAATGATTTGAAAAAGGAGTTACAATAAAACCAAAAAACGGATGTGGCATTGTAATAATTTTTTTCACTCACTCTCCTAAAAAAAAAAAATAACAAGAGCTCATTGAGGAGAATTAACAAATAAACTTTTTTACGTAAAAAATAATATATATTAAAATTATTTGATTTTTAGTAATTATAACCAAATTATTCGATTTCCGTCAATTTCTTAGGGGTGTTGTTTTTTGTTTTCAGGCGTTGAAAATAATAAGATTTGTTAGGAAGTGGGATTTTTTTTCTTCAAAAATTCTCGAGAACAATACATTGATTTGTCGCTAGTTGGATCTGATGCGGAAGTGTCTTGTGGGCGTTTGTCTAATGAAAGCCTGCTGTATCCTTCGTGCCGCTACGACCTACGAAGGTGCCGCTATGACAGTACGAACCCCGCAATTGAAAGGAAATTTGCGGCGACCCCCGCAATTAGACTGACGTGTAGTCCACATTTTATCCCTCGAGAGGGTCCTTTCAAGGGCGACTTCGGCCCCGGAGGGTCATTACGATTACGATTTCGGTGGAGGAGGAGGTTCGGAGAACCGCAGACGGCCGACAATGACCTTTGTCTCGGGTGAAAGAGGTGGGAGGGGGGGGCCTTGGGAGGCGATCCAGGATATGCGAGGGTAACGTCGGGTGTCGTCAACGTCATCGTTATAACGAGAAGTCGTAACGATCGTCGTTACCACCACCTGCAGGACGAGAGTTGACTGTGTTGACAGATAATTGAGGATCTCAAAAATATTGATATTGATTGATAACACTAGCCAACACAAATTTTGGAAAGCAATAATTTGAAGTCTGTTATTCTCGTAACGTGTTTCTGTGGTACTCTGCCACTTCCATCAGCCTACAGAAGTCTAAAATAACATTTATAACAATAATCATCTCCTACGGTTGAGTTAATGTTTAAAATAATGATAATAATAGTTATGTCATCTTAGTAGGGGATGGCGGGGCAATGGGGATCAGGGGGGAATGGGGATCACCTAGGTTATCAGAAATGGCTGGCCTGTGAACTAATACATGAAGACGCCATTCTTTCAGCTGATCTAGATCTAATAATATAGCCGCTAGACTTCAAACACGCGCTCATTTCTTGTTATTTTCGACGAATTTCAAATCAAGGTAAGTCCACTTCAGGTAGTTTTTTTTTCCCCAACTATTGCAGTGTTTATTGCATCTGATCAGCTGTAATATTTCGTCGATTTTTTGCAAAATCGACCAAAACTATGGCAACAGTACGATTTGGCCAAGAACGATCCTTGTGGCTGTTACTGTGAATTGTATCTAGGAACCCATGATGATCCGCATCACCATTTATAACAATAATTATCTCCAACGGTAGAGTTTACATTATGTTTAAAATAGTGATAACACACTGATCGAGCTATCCCGAAGGAAAGCCAGATCTCAAGGTAAGCACAGTCGACCAGGAGTCGTCTACAAATTTCATAAATAGGTACGTTATGAAATTTGAAAAATTCGTTCAAGGTAAAAAATTTGGTTAATATGAAAGAAATAATAACTGTTCGAATGGTACTAGAAAGTCCTTTGTAGGAAGAGAGAGCTTTCCTTATGAAATTGTAGAGTGAAACTTTAGGCTCTGGGAACACTTTATTATATGGTTTTCCCAGGGCTTTGATTTCACCCTTCCCTCATTACAAGTACGTTATTTCAGAATGATTTCGTATAATTTTGTTAAATCCATAACGTATACTATTCTAGATAGGTATACTAACTTGAAATGGCACCGAAAAGCAATTTTTCTGAATGAACATAAATGCCCCTTTACAGTTCCAAACATTTAAATGCGTTTTTCTTAATTTCGAAAAGAGCTTTCTAACCGGGTTTTTCACCAAGACCTTTCAAGAAGTTTAACAACATGTTGTGATGTACCCATCCGAAATTGGATCATAATGTCCTGTAAAATAGGCTCGAAATTGTTCGAAATCACCGATAAAGGTGGGAATCGGTTATTTAAAAATTCGTTCATTAATAAATTCATACTGCATGACTCGGCTGCATTCCCCGACGTTGATAAACCTCCTGAGAGACGTCCGTAAGACAGTTTTACAGTTGTGGGTGGAAAATATTGTTGGGTTGACGAGCTTCAAGGACTCCCTCGCTCATAAATCAGAACGGGAAGTTACAAAAAGAAGAAAAAAAAAACACGACAAAAAGGAGAATGAAATCAGAAAATTTCTCGAGGTAGAAACCAAACGATCACTCCTGAGGTGTTCATAAATTCATCTTTCAGATAGTAAAGATCGCTTTGAATGGCCGTGGAAAAATTGTCATGAACGTTCGATTCATACGAGTCATGACGATGGACGATTATTTCGCTCTGAAGTGCGTGGAAGGAAACCTCAATAGTTGGTCTACTTATAATAGTAGAATGCATAGACTATTTATCCACTCTTCAGTCTTCGAGCTATCTACCATCTTTTGAAAGTACGATCACAGTCATTCCAAAATGGGGGTTTTGGAAATAATAGTAAATTTGTGTAGTATAGTATTTGTGTTCCCCTATTCGTTTGGGAAACTTTGGTGACTACCTGAACTGTTTCGTGTTTTTTCTCTCCCGAAAATTCCACCGAAAAGAGAGACTACAATACTAAGGTATATAGTTAGGCTACCTATGTAATCAGCAAGAAATTGCCTACGAGAATAGATAATAAAATTGGTAGGTAGGACCTACAGTTATACGACGTTTCTTCATCTGAATCACGGTGCCCAGTGGGGATTATCCCGCAAAAGAATGAGCTTTGCTAGAAATTAATATGAAATTTCACGCTGATTCTGAATATACCCCTGGAATAGCTACCCTAGAATAGTTAATTACTACCTGCCTAAGAAACAAAAACCCATTAAAAAAACAAAAAAATTCACGTTTTCAAAGTTTTTGAATAGTATTTTGTATAAATCAAAAGTTGAAAACCAAAAAATTCTGCGTCGAACGCCAATTCAACAACACCGTACTTAGTATCATCTAATGATTTTTAGTGGTTTCAAAATTATCTCAATTTTCCCCTTTTAGCGAATTTTCGAAGAAAATGAAGCTATTG
>JAEMON010000006.1:10828767-10844595 GCA_030264115.1 Lygus lineolaris | reverse complement strand
GCATTCTTCTTGTTATTCAATTCTTTAGGGGGATCAGCTATGAATAATTGTAAAATTCCGTAATTTTGAACTTTTCAAGCCTTTCTTAAAAATCAAGCTGGCAAAAAGGCACCTCATCCCTCTAGAGATAATAAAATAGGAATAATGCCGCCAACCGCATCAAAATCCGTTGAAAATTGGCTGGAAAAATGGGGAAATCTGAGCAACGCTAAAATGGTTAGAGGAGGGGGAGAGGTTATTCTTTTTTTTTAGACTTATTGGTTCTGATTAGTAATTATGTTATAGTAACTATTACCACACTATTATTTACTATACTACTAGATGGCAGCCCCGGGAGCCGCCATGGTGGGTGGGTCCGGCTGGGCTGAACGGCTGGACTCGCGTGCCACTTCCGCATTTCGCGATGGGCATATCACAAAAAGTTACACACTAGAGTTCCAATATAAATATATTATATTATATTGTTCAAATGAATGTAATACTTATGCTTGACATACCTACCTAATAAGCTCTATTATAAGTAATAATCTACAATAATAATACCAAACCTAATAATACAATATAAGGTCAACAAATAAAGACTTTTGAATTGAATAAGAGTTTCTAGTTCCTATGAGCTCTTTGGTAGCCGAGATTTAGTCATTTTTGAGGAAATGTTGGGCTTGGCCCCTCAACTGAACATAAATTTATTTAAAATGTTATACAGACACAACCATGTGACCATTTTAATTTATTTAGAGAGAGCTTTCCAAAAAGGGGCTATATGTTGGGTATCCGATGATTGTGTTTGAGGGAAAACGAGTGCCGTAGAATGACAACAAGTGAAGTCACTCAGCTGGTGCTTTGCCTGGTGGCACCATCCTTACCACAGTACCTACCTATGACGTCATTAGACTCCTCTCGCCCATTTTTCAGCCAAAATTCTTTTGAGCAGAAAATTCATAATCAGAGATTTTTAGGGGCGCTGGGTCCGAATTTGAAGTCGAAAATGCAAAATTCCGACATGTCGGCAAAACCAGACAATATTGATTGCATTATTGCATTAGGTACCTGTCTCATACAACTGTTCCCATAAAATATATTAAAATACAACTGTTCCCATGAATATATATGTTAATAAACTATGAGTTTATCTGAGTAGGAGGGTCATTGACTCCCAACGGATGTCAGTTGAAGAGTTCCTCATCCAATGAAAGTCGTGAAAAACGCTCAAGAGGTCACTTTGCGGCACCTGCCAGACGCTCACCTCTTCAGGTATCCTCCGTATTAATTTCGGGTTAAGACCAAGGAAAAAATTAACTTGTAATGGAACCGAAAAACCGTCAGACTGCCGCAATGGAGATTTCTATTAGTGACGGCCGTGCGGTGCGCCGGTCACGACCTCTTCAGATGTTCATAATTAACCGAGAGACGCCGCTTAACGTTGACGTTTCTTGACATTATTCGGTATTTTGATTGAGACAACCACCAACGGCGTCATTATGAAGTGTATTATGTTGGTGTGTGATGTTGGATATTGATATCATGGGAGCCATATGAAAAATACTGTCTGGACCTAAATGAGGAACTCTGCAAATTTGATGTATAGATTCTGAAGGGTGCGCGGGACGACGGGCTTGAGAAGCGTCCCAACCACGTCCCAACGCAGCTTTGAAAATTTCTCGATTTACGTAAGTATGTTATACAATCCTAATTACATACTTCTTGGTTGATTTTTATATATTGATTCAAAAAAATAAAAATCAAGAAATAACTTATTTTTTTCTTTAAAAATACAAATAAAAAAAGCTACTCAAACCTCGCGTCCAAGAAATGTCTCCCTTGATGGGAAAAACAATAGATCATGGATAATATGTCTAGCGGCTTTAGGAGCGGCTTGGAGTGGTTCAGCCGAGCCAGGGCACATAGAATTTGCCTCTTTCTGGCCCTCATATCGAAGAAAAAGCAAGCGGTCATTTTTCGTTATTGAGCCCCTCCCGAGGGGAAGGGATCAGATCGATACGGGGGATTTGATACCTAGAAACACCAGAACACCGACGACTTATCCCTAAATATACTTTTACTGACAACGAAGACGTCAACCGCGACTGAAAATGAAGCTCCACAGTGACCTGAGAGTCTCTACCTCTGTGAAGTGATCACCACAAAACATTACTCTTGCAGGAATGCCATTGGGTGGCACGTGCCACGATTCCGGTCGACTCCAGATTTTGTCCAAACTATAAAACTTCACAACTCATAATAATATTATGAGTACAATACAATTTTCTTTTAAAAAATTCAGTGTGCGGGAACCAATCGGGTTCGAAAACCTTGGTTAATCGAATGGCGATTTCCGTCCAAAATGACCTCGGTTAACCTCGTTTAATCGAATTTCTACTTTTATAGATTTTATGGGAGGATTTTATAGACTTTAAGAGGGACTCCTCATAGTTCACCTATATTAGAGCTTTTTTTTAAGTAGGTCCTGGAGCTTTACGGAACACCAAACTACCAACCGATTTTGGAAAAAACTGTGAGGGGTTGGTTGTAGCCTACAAATCTTTGGGAACTCAGCTCATCCTAATATTTATCCATTGATTGAGAAGGTGTCACCTACTTGTGGAATTTGACCTACATTAACGGAATTATTAGTCGGATCTGTCAGAGTAAAACAGGCAACATTTTAGAAGGTTTTAGGGAATTTGAGCCAAATTAAAGAAATTTGCAGTCTTGCAGATCACCGATCGAGATCAAATGTGCAAATTTTCGAAGCACGCATTTTTTAATGGATTTTTCAACTCATATTCTACATTAGTACAGGAGTACAACAGTTCCTCCTAACCAGTAAAATTGGTCAGTTTCGGGCAATCAATTGTAGGTTTTAAAATGTTGAGGTCATCAATCGGTGTCACGTTTGTGGAATTCATTGTTGTAGTACGGAATAGATGAAACATTTATAAGTGCTCTTTGTTGACGTTAGCAGAAAAATTAAAACTGGATTTGGATTTTTTCCTGAATTGATCAGAATAAAATTTATTTCACACGATCGTCTGCGTTATGGACCGCGGAAGAAGCTGAATAGAACTGATTTGTCGGATTGCAAACTGGAGCACCTGAAGGTGCAGAAGCTAAGGTGCGCCAGGAATGAGGTACATAATATTACCAGTATTTCCAAAATCCTGGAATTCAACAGACAGTTGCTGGAGGAGAAAGGAGGTGCTTTTATACAACTTTCCCTCACTCCCCCACTGACACTTTTATCTTTGATCGTATAGGTAGGTATTATAGGTACCTGCCTAGCACTATCTTCGTTTGTGACTTATACAAATCCCAGTATCCACCATTAGGCTTAAACTAATCTAATCGTAAAGCTTGATGAGGATTTGAAAGATACCTACTTGTTCGGTGTAACGAACGCGAACTGCGACCACCCGGTTCGGACACCTGCCAACGTTGGTGCAGGCGATTTCACGCTCATTAGTCTGATTGCCAGGATAATAACCATAAATCCCTTGCGATCGTTACTTTCGCTTGACCCAACTTCCACCCAGGAAATGGCTCATGATGAGATTTGAGCGTTGAAATTCCTAGCTCAGCGGCAACCCATATCGAATCCGAGTCATATATAAACTCCTTTTGGAATCTGCCTGATTGAACTTTATGTTTCAAATGGTAAATCTTCTACTGACCTGGCAGGCTGCTTCTAGAACCAAGCAAGCGTAGCTTTTTTGGGTATACTATTTTCAATAGCTCACGTTAATAGGATTGGTGGTCATGGGTATTTTCAACCTTTCAAATCAAATTTGTTTTTATTTGCAAATGGCCTTAACAGGCAATACAAACGTCAGAAATCTTATAACCAGGAACATGTATACAAAGAAAAATAAAACAAAAAAGTCCCATTCATGCAGCATGAGTTGATGAGCGAATTTTCGAAGAATAATTTTAACCGATTTGGTGGGTGATTCTTATAGGAAATTTCAAGCTGATTCCGAACATACCATATGTTCCTACGTTTAAGATGGTAATTCACACTAAAAACCTGAAAAAAACGGTTTTTTTGTAAGCGATTGTTGACTACATTTTCAAAATTTGACCCCTTGGAGTACTCCGAAAGTTCTGGCCAACGAACCATCCTTTCTTTTGATATTATTGACATTTTAAATTTTTTTGGATTTTTTATCTCGATCCCTCGGGCAGATATCGTCTGGAGTGACAAACACATAGATATATATTTTAAAAAATAATTTTTTTAAATATACCTACCTACATCCATTTTACCCATAGGTATATACATATAAAAAATGTTAAATTTCAGGAATCGTTTTAGAATGGTCTGAATCGGATTTCCATGAAGAAAATTTTCATTACAAAGATTTTTAAGCCATTGCAAATGCTATTAAAAAAAAAAAAATGCTACGCAAATGGTATGTTATTTTTGCTTCATATTCTTCGAACATTCGCTAACATTTTCTTCGAAAATTCGCTAAAACAAAGTAAATAAAAAAGTTTTATACTGAGAAAAAGGAAATTTCAAACCTGGTGGAAAGTGGTTCTTGAAAATTAGCGCAATAAATCATAAATTGACACTTGTAGTAGTTGTTCTCGGGCCTGCATGGGACAACAAACAGGGGAGGTTTAACCCGCTCAGAGGAGGAACTGGTTTTTGTTGGGTGTTGTTATTACCCGTACTTCTACTTGCAACTACCATCGAAGACCCATCGCCAAGTCCGCCCTCAAGTGGAACACTCCTTAAGCGCGAAGACGAGGAGGTTGATCTCCTCGGGAGTTATGAGCAGCCCATCAACATAAGAAGAAGGCAGACATACGGCTCGAAGGACCAAACGCATGACGTTCTCATCGGGAAATGAATCATTGATAGCCGGCACTTTAATGGAATAAAAGTCGCAACGTAATGTTCCCATGTATGGTAAGAAGCTTTCATTGCGGTAATAAATAACTCGAGGGACGTTCTTTTTTTTAGTCTTCATTTTGACTGTCTCGCTATCAGTAGCACCACCATGCGAAAATCGCTCGCGGGATAGATATACCAAACGACACGTGGCTCGAGAGGGAAAATTTAGAAACCCCGGCCAAAACCGAAACATGTTGTTTGCCAAATGCCGAAACGTGACAAAATTTCGCGGTTTTGGCGAATTTTCGAAGGAAATTCAGCAATTGTAATGGCTTCAAAATTTTAGTTAAGCAAATTTTTTCAAAAACTGTCTTCTTGGAAATTCTTTTCAGACCATTCTAACGATTCCTGAAGTTTAACATTTTTCATTTATGTAGGTATGTATATTTATGTGTAAGTGTCATTCCAGACGATGTATGTCCCCAAGATCGATCTAAAAAATCCCAAGAAAATTTCAAACGGTCAATAATAACAAAAGAAAAGATGAGTTCGTTGGCTAAGGGTAAAAACACGCGTGTTTTTTTTTTTTTAGATGTTTGGTGTAAATTATGATCTTAAACCTAGTATATTCGGAATCAGCACCCAATAAGGATTACCCATAAATTATCTAAAAAAAACATTATACCTAGCACAAAAATAGGAAATTCGCTAATTGACTCATGTTGCACCACTAGAACTTAAACCTTTTTTTAAAATCAGGTACCTACTTTTTCATCTCTAGTCGATCACTATGGGTACCTACAACATCCAATACCTACCTAGCAAAATATTAGGCAACTCTGCATCGAATGAGACCAATCGCGCCGTTAAATACTGAAAGACGGAAACCATGTTTTGTTAAGGGTGCGCGGGACGCCGGGCTCGGCAAGCACCTCACCTCAACCATGCTCAAATGCAGCTCAAAATCCTATTTATTGTTTTTCACGCTTGTGATTTCGAAATTTCATTAATTTAGGTATGTTAGAAATAATAATGACGTACTTTACTATGTGAGTCACAATTTTAAGTATATTCCATCCAGAGAAAACTGGAAGAAACCAATGAAAAACGCGGTTTAATTTCATTAATTTTGGTGGTAACTAAGGAAAGTGCCGCGGACGGCATAAGGGGCTGAATCTTTTAAAATTCGATTTTTGGATTCTACTTAGTACTTACCTTGACAAGTGAAACACCAAATTTTGAGGGGGTTAAAAAATTTGATCTTCGTGTTCGATTCCAAGGGTTCATTATTGAAAATGATAAACCGAAAAAGGTATAATTCGGATTCGGCATAAAATTGTCTATGAAACCAGCCCATTTTGTGAGTCTATGTTTAAAGTTAGCGATTCCTGCTCTTGGAAAATTGAACATAAGGCAGTGTACGAAAAACTGCTAAAATGGTCTAATACGAAACAATGAAAACGTCCATTGTTTCCAGAGTTGGTACATATAAGCAACCAAACAGACGGTAACATTTTGTTGTTGATCAAAGTTCATTTTTCTAATCGAGTGAATTAATTCAGGGTGGGGTTATTCGGTAATATATAATTCGGTTCAGATCATAAACGGTTCTGAAAGAATGTGGAGTATTTTTACACCATTATGATTTTTTGTGTGAAGTTTCCAATATGATAAGTAACGTGAATGTCCTTAAATGTTGCCAGCGTTGAATGGTGGATTTTATGGTCAGGACAAGAAAACAAAAATAATAACCACCGTGGAGTCAGAATTGCGTCATTCAAAAAGAATTGGAAACTCGTCAATAAATTGAAAAAAAAATACATTAAAGGTATTTCGAACTGATAAGAAGTGCATCAGGCGGCCTGGGAAAGTGAGGACCCGTCGGATTTACGATTATTTTTGCTTGGATTCCCCGCTTAATGACTATGATACGCTTCGGCGAGACCCAAACGTGGCTGAGATGTCTTCAGTGGACAAAGCGCTACCTTTTTCAGCAAAGCCTACGATTTAGGACATGACGTCACACGTTGGAAGTTCACCATCAACATCACAATCATAAAAACCTGTTGAAGCGTCTGGTATTTTTATTTCCATATCCGTGTCAGCGAATCCTTGCAACTAAATAAGTTTGATTCCAATTACATTGAAATATTCAGCGATTGAGATGTTCGAACGTACTTGAATTCACACCAACACCGACATTTCATGAATCAACGGCCCAATATGGCCATAAATATGGCTCCAGTTCAAAGGCTAGTAGGGGGCTGGCTCATACTGCCGTGTGAATGTAAAAGACCTGATCTTCAAATTTTTCGAAATCTGAGTGTTTTGCTTTTTCCTCTAATTTGGGACATCTCTTTCCACTGGGAAGTCAAAAGTTACGAAATCCGAATAAAAAACTTTGAAATTTGAACCTCAAATTCTAAATTCCATGCAATTTGGAGGTAAATGACAGTAAAGGCCCGATTTGTTGGGAAAACGCCTGATGTTTAGCTGAATTTAAAAACCTGATCCCCGCGTCTAGCCACATCCGTGAGAGTGTAAAGGTAAAACGCCTGATCTCGGAAAATGATCTCGTACTGTGTTTTGCCTCAAAATTGGACTTCAGGTGTTATGTCAGAGGGTAAATCACCTGAAGCCCCACATCACGTGTTCTTCCTCCAAAAAGGTGGTTGGATTATGAGGGTGGTTGGTAGGAAAACACCTGATCTACAGTTTTTCATCCCCCAACGGTGTTTTGGGGGGAAAATTTCCCCCCAAGGGTTGGAAATAGTCCACAAGCGACTTGTAACCAGCAACGAACATCCTAGCGACTCAATGGATGGTCATAACCTGTCGAAGAAGTTCCAAAACTTTGAAGTCATTTTCTGAAAATTTAAGATTTTTGACTCCAGGTGTTTTACCTTCACACGGCAGCGAAGCACTCGAAACAAAACTCTTGGACTTATCTTGATGATGTTATGATATCCGTGTAAGACGTAACCGCCAGGTTTGCCAATTTATTATTGAAGAGGTGTTCAGATAGGGTCATACATTTCTGGCTTAGCCAGCCTCGAAAGCGCTAGTACCCATAAAGTCATCGCATGAAACACAGAACTCAAAAGAAAAAATTCCATTCATGCAGCATGAGTTGATGTGCGAATTTTCAAAGAATTATTTAAACTATTTGGTGATTTTTATAGGAAATTTCACGCTAATTCCAATATACCATATTATTATGTTCTAATGAAGGTAATTTACAACAAAAACTTCGTTTTTAAAAGCATTTTTGACACTTCCTTTTTCAAAATTGGACTCCTTAGAGTACTCCCAAAATTCTGGCCAACGAACTCATCCTTTCTTTTGCTATTAATTGACATTTAAAAAAAAAAAATTTCTCGATATAAATATATTCAGTGATAAATTTCCGGAATCGTTTTAGAATGGTCTGAAACGGATTTCCATGAAGAAAATTTTCGTAAATTTGCAGTGCTAAAATTTCGAAGTCATTGCAATAGCTTCCTTTTCTTCTAAACTATAATAAGTTCTATAATGAGGCATTCATATCTCTCCAGCAAGTTATCACGTTTTTCTACATATGGTAAGTATGGTCATATTTAATCATTTTCCTCCCAAAAACTCCATCGTAACGGATTTTTAGCGTTTTTGCACCTTGAACAGATCAAAAATAGACTCCTGAAAATTCATCAAAATCGTGGCCTTCGAACTCTTCCGATGCTAGATGAATGTATTGTCATTTTGGCGAATAACATGCCTAGTCTCGGCTAATCTGCTGGTAGGTAACTATAGGAGTTAGAACTGGTTTGAGTTTGAGTAAGATGTTAACCCCAAGTTGAAGAATACTTGTGGAAAAATCGACCGTAACCCACATAGTTTCAAAATAGGAGAGAAAATCGAGTGGTACCTACAAGATTTGATGGAATTATAGGTCGCGTGATTCAAACTTTGAAAGATTACACCTCTTTCAGTGCTCTCACTTTACGTCTCTATCGAGAAAACATGATGTGAAGGAAGAATGTAACGAGTTCTAGGCGTGCGGACACGCATGGTCCTTTGGGGAGCCGATGAGAGGTTAACGTTAACTCGGTTATGTAAATAGTGGCTTGTAGGCGTCGTTGAAGGGGCTTAAACACGCAAGACAGTGGTGAGGCTAACGAGGGTTGATGAGATTGACAAGTGAGCCTTGAAAACGGATCTGGAGGTACCCGCTGGGCCTCGAATGTTTTGAAAGGGTTAATAACGATCTAAGGTGTCGGCCTACTAGTATTTCCAAACAGGATGCTCTGTGCGTTGAGAGAAGTGTCAGCCTGTTCGAAGCCCTCTACCGTTAGAAACAGTTTCTAAGCATGAATCTAACGAGTTTTTTTAGTTACCATAGTGTTCGTAAATTCGTGGTGGTCATGACCTATTGATACCCCCTACCACTACTATGATATATGTGAAAATATGTGATATATACACACCTTATTTAGAAGATGGACCGAGAGCCGAAGCCAAAGACAGTCAGTATGAGTTGAAAGCCACTAACTAATTTTTCATTAGACCTCTGATGCCGAAATTTTGGGCAAAATTCTCAATCGGGGGATAGGGTAGTGAGGGGGGGGGGGGGGGGGGTTAAGGAAAAAATAACTCAAATTTTGAAGCCATTGTAAAAGCTGAATTTAATATTCACTAGAACAACAATTTTAAGCTGAAGGGTAATCAATTGAGTTAATTCAAAGTACCTCTACTAATGGCAAGGTACCATCTTCGTAAAAACGAAGGCATATCCTGCGTTCAATTTTACCCCTCCAAAAAAATGTTTTGAACGTATTAGAGTGAGTGCAAGGAGAATGTATGAACGTGTCTTTCGTTTTGTGCATGTGTAATAATTTGTTATTAACAACTAACAATGGAAGAAGAAGAACTAACTATAAATAAACAACTCTCTCTAGATCACTCTTTTGAAATTCGCTCATAAAGTCATACTGCATGACGAAGGTGCTTTTGGTTTTACTTTTTCTGGGAAGCGTTAAAACTGATAACTGCATCGGACCTTAAACTCGCGAAAGTAAAAGCCGGTTGGAGATTTACTGTTGTTATTAGAGCGTGAAATTCCAGCTAACGAGTATGAAATCTGCCATGACCAAATTCGGAGGCCTCTTGGGGATTCTTTGAATTTCTTGCCCGGGGTTCCAGGTTCCATAATATTCTTCCAAGTGCATTGCTGGAGGGTTTCAGACAAAAGTAGGTACTACGATTTCTAGTTGAAATCCGGTCTTGTGTAGATGTGATATTTGAGATAATTTGAGGTTCAGGTAGCTAACACAGCTGGATTGTAGCAATTTTAATATAATGAAACATGATTGATCTTACCAATATTAATTCAAGACTAGTTAATTAGACAAAGTACCTACATAATATGTAGGGTGTTCACAGCTGAGATTAAGAACCTTCGAGGAATCGATTCTACAATTAATTTCCAACAAAAGGTTCCTTTTGGAGTTTTTCGTTTTTTCCCTTCCTTTTAGGAGTATTTTCACTGTTAATATTTCTTTCGTGTTTTCGATATTATGACCCAAGTGGCAATAACGCCCTAAAATTACCGTGTAAAATCAAAAACATTGGAACGTTGACAACGTTGGAAAGAGCGTTAAATTTAGTATGTCCCAAAAGACGAATTTTTCTAAAATTTTCAGAATTACTATTTTTTCAAATTAATAATTTTACATACAGATGAAACAATAATTACTGTTGGTGGCAATAGGTAATTGAACTTATATACTGATGAGCTGATCTGCTAATCACAATCAGTAACGGTATATCCACCATCTGGCTTTTCAATGGGATCCACCCTATAAATCTCGTACGAATTCCGCGTAGGTACTATATTGGCTATAATAAATATTGTTCATAAATAAATGAAGATAAAGAAGAATTAATTAATGTTATTCGTCTACCTCGACGTTGGCTGCTTTTTGAACGATCTCACACACCTGAAACAACAAGAAAAAAATGTAATTTTAAAACTGTACTAAATTCCTACAGTATCTTGACACCAAAAATATTCAAATTTATGAAATACGCATGCTGCGGCCTAATATTCAGACATAATTACAATCACCTAGATTCATGTATACCATCTATCACCTACTTACCACCCCCTGAGAATAATTGTATCGAAAAAACATTCTAATTAATTTCAGGGTTGGTGTATCTCGATTCCAAGAATAAAATTGATTCTAAATCATGAGGAAGTTTAGATTTTGACTGAAGATTTTGATTACAGATTTATATTCCATGTGAAACTGCTTGTAATGGAGAAATGACTCGAATCGTTTCGTGGTACTAAAAAGCGCACAAACACACCCAAAAAGCATGTTTTATGTGCACTTGAACATTTGAGTGACGTCATCAAACCATGAAATTTAACTTAGAATCCGAATGTGCAATAACAATTAATTGATAAATTACTAAATAAAGATATTTATATTATTTACATTTCAAATTTGTGAACATTTTCATGAAATTTTGATATTGAAAACGATTTTAATGATTTTAGAGTGGAAGACTGCTTTAATTTTGTTAGAACTCCATAATTAATATTTAATTGTATCAGCCATTATTCACCATCTCCTATATTCCTTCAGGATACGTTTCAAAATCATTAATTTAATGATTTTGAAACGTATCCTGAAGGAATATAGGAGGTGGTGAATGATGGCTGGTACAACCTGTACAATAAGTGGATACCTGAATTATAAGTAGGTAATACTGAAAGAGAATAAAAACCCTATAAGGATAGTGCAATTAATTACGGATTGAAATAAAGATAAGACTGGTTTTTTAAAAGGATATTATATGCGATCATCAACCTTGTCCTACTTTTAATGTAGAGGAATAAAAGGTGCTTGTTGGAATAGCCAATTAGCCGGAAACTGGAGCATTAAAAAAATGATAATGAATAGTGTTCATATAAAGCGAAATGTGTGAGTAGGAAGTGGATTCTGTATAATATGGCTTTATTGTATTGGCATCTCGAAACATTCCTTTTTTTTTATCTTTTTCGGAGTATATTTGGTTTAATGTGTGATAATGATATTCCGTTCAAGCAGCGAAGCAACGAGATGGTGATGGAAAATGATGATTTCATCAACGTTTATAACATTGTAACATTGTAACATTAAAAAAATAATATCGACCGTTTATAATACGTAATAATATCAGATCGTGACGAATATAATACGTTTATAATATTGATACAAGAGTTTGAAGGATCGGAATGTCTGCAATCGACAGGAACACGTGATAAGTGTAGGTACCTAGCACACTATATGAAACGTACGAAGATGCCTTCAAAAAGACTGGCAAACATTTAAGTACCTACAAAACAGCAAAGCGAGTAAAGTAGGGTGCGCGCACGGGTCGGAAATTCGCATTTTTGACCTCAAATTCGAATTCAGCGTCCTCAAAAAACCTCTATGACCGAGTTTTTAGGTAGAAAACCAGCCTGGTTAAGCTGGAAAATAGCTGGAAAAAAGGGAGAGTTTGCTTTCCCGGCAAAATAGTTCTTACGTCAACATTACCGCAAAACTCCAGCCAAACAGCCGCTCGGAGCGCTGACATCGCGCTTCACACGAAAACTACTTCATTCTGGCGGGATTTTTTAAATTCCTTCTTTTTTTTGTTAGCATCTGTAGATTTCATGGTAGTTAAATTTTGAATATCATGTCGATATTTTGCCTTCCAAAAGCATCTTCTTAAAAAAAAAAAAAAAACAATAAACATGCCCCCCCCCTCCCCAAATTCCGTGCGAAACTATACACTACTTACTTTTGACTTTCCCTACCCGCAAAAATTAACAATCAGGTAGACAAAAAAATTTGTATGATAATGAAACTATGCAAAATAACAACAAATTACTGCTATGAATCGGGAGCATTGGAAGTCGAGTTACTGATTAAGAAACATTTTTATTAGACAACATAACAAGCATTTGCTTCACCACCTGAGGTGCCAGTATGGCCAAGGGGTGGAAGGAGGGAATTTTACGTTTTGTGTTTTCATGGACGCTGAACTCTAATCGGAGGTCAAAAACGAGTATTTCAGACCCACGAAAGTAGGTAGCTCAACCACGAAATCACATAAATAGCCATCTTAGGTTAGAGAAAATAGTGGTATATTCAGAATGAGCTTGAAATTTCCTATCAGAATAGTAGTACCAGGTGATTTTGGCCTGAGTTCTCAGAACAAAACGCTGAAAATCGTTAAAATTTTGAAGAAAGTTCTTTAAAAAATGGTGGACGGACGGTCTTTTTTTGTAATTCGACTATTGGATTGGATTCTATGTAACCTGAAACGTGAAACATCAAATTTTGAGAGAGGGGGTTGAAACTTTCTTTTGTGCTCGATTCCAAGGTTCATTATTGAAAATACATACCAAATCCATCAAAAATTAGATGAGTAGGTAAGCAATACCCTTTAGGGCAGAAACTTTTATAAGCTGATTGAAGTTGTCTACTTAATTATAATCATTCAGTCTAAGTCTGTGGGATTCAGTAGGGGTTTCTCGATAATAATTGCCCGGACATTTAATATCCGTCATGCACTAAGGGTGTGCAAGAGTGGTAAAAGCGCTTCAAATATAGTTACGATGGATTAATAATTCTGAGCTATAAGCTCGATACTGGGGTTCTCAAGCGCTGAACCCTGATCTGAGGTCTGAAACAAGTATTTCGTACCCACGAACAAAGCTGAACCACTAGTTCACGAAATTACCATAATAGGTTAGAGATACGAATATCATACAAAATCAGCTTAAAATACTGAATATTCTGTCGTGTCATTTTAACTAGGGTTTTTGGGACAAAAAAGCAAAAAATAGAGTTGAAATATGAAGAGAAAGTTCCTTGAAAATTAGAGTGAGCTATACTCTTACAGGACAGGAACTTTTATAAGCTGATTGAAGTTGTCAACCTATGATTATTCAGTTTAAATATGTACTATTCAGCATGGATTTCTCTGTAATAATGAGGAATTATCATAAATTTTTAAATTTTTTTTCTGAAAGGCAATGACTCAAAAGAAACAATAATGAAGTCGTAAGGCAAAAATAGTGTATCTGCAATATTAGAAAATTCATTGAAATATTTATTATTGTAATTTGGCGGGAAAGTGACGTTAAAAAGGGTGTCTGTCATTTCACGATTCCGTCCAAGATGCCAACCGAACAAAACAAAACCCAAAGCCTATCTCTGTTTGGGCTCCTGATTAGTGAGAATGGAATTTACATAATTAATAAATTGATTGAATTAATTAATTATTAAATACTATGAATTAATTTTTAATAATTATTTTGATTATTCCCATTTTCACTGGTCTCAATCCGATCTCAGCGCATTCTTTTTCGGCTCAGTTCTTTTAGTGTGACGTAGGGAAGCCATCGGAATTCCGCATGTTATTAAAACAGCTGAGATTTTATTCCAAGTTTTATCCACACTCTAACGATAAACAATTTTAGCGACTTTTCGAAGAAAATGAAGCTATTGCAATGGCTTCAAAATTTTTGTAATGCAAATTTTTGAAAATTTTCTTCATGGAAATCCGTTTCAGACCATTCTAAAACGATTCCTGAAATTTAACATATTTGTATATGTATATCCATAGTGATACAAAATCCAAAAAAATTTTAAAATGTGAATAATATTAAAAGAAAGTTCAAGTTCGTTGGCCAGAATTTTTGGAGTACTCCAAGGGGTCAAATTTTGAACATTTACAGTCAAAAATCGCTAAAAAATTTGTTTTTTGAGGTTTTTCGTGTGAATTACCATCTCAAACATAGGAACATTATATGGTATATTCGGAATCAGCGTGAAATTTCCTATAAGAATCACGCACCGAATTGGTTAAAATGATTCTTTGAAAGTTCGCTCATCGACTCATGCTGCGTGAATGGGACTTTTTTTTCTTTGTATTAGCATTTTGCAAAGTTATTTTATTCCAAACAACAATAAAAAGGCAGAAAAAATGTGATTTTCTCATACACAATAATTCCCCATTGCTCACGCATTTAATATCCGTCACTGAGGGCTCGCGAGAGCGGTAAAAGCCGCATCCGAAACGTCAAGTGTGATATACGATGCACTTTGCAGTTACCGGGTCAACAGTTTTACTTGTTCGTCTTCCTCGTCGGAGAGAATTCGGTTTTGAAGATGCGGACGCCGGAGGCCTGCGTTCTCCCCTTATAGGGGAACTGGGGATATTTCAATTTCGTTGTGGGATGCGGTACCTTTCGAACGGTGTCAGGCGAAGGTCAAACGCAAAAGCCACAGCCTCATTACGGCCGTATGAGATGCCCGGTACGTCCAGAAGTACAGGTGGAAGAACATACTCGCGTTTTAGAGTTCCGGTTCGCAGGCTGGAAGACCGCTCTGGATGGCCGACTGGGTGGTCAACTATTCACCTCACCATCCGCTGGACGGTCAGTCATTTTCTAGTATCTGATCGTTGAAAAGACAGGTGAGGAACAGGAAACGAGACTTGAAAAATTCATCCCAAAGAGGTACCATTTATTTCAAATACCAAATAAAATATTATGTCTTTGAAATCGCAACAATGAACTTGAAAGTTTTGATGAGGATCACGAGCATGTGGTTGAAAGGAACTTGCAAGGTGATGGCGTTTTCTTCAAGGTAGGATTTCTGACGGCTAAGATCCAGCATGACATAACTCAAAATCCCTAACTTTTCAGGACAGGGAAAAAACTGATTCCCTTACTACAGTACTTATATACTCCCAGTACTTATAACGAAAAAGTTTCATTCATGCAGCATGAGTTGATGAGCGGATTTTCAAAGAATAATTTTAACAGATTTGGTGGGTGATTCTTATAGGAAATTTCAAGCTGATTCCGAATAGGTATACCATATTAGGTCCCTATGATTAGGATGGTAATTCATACCAAAAACCTCAAAAACACGTTTTAGCGAATTTTCGAAGGAAATGAAGCTATT
>JAEMON010000006.1:10801726-10815741 GCA_030264115.1 Lygus lineolaris | reverse complement strand
TTGAATGAAAAGTGGCTATAACTTATTATTTGTACCCACAAAAGATCAAATCATGATAATTTCATTCAAAGTATCAATATATAGATTTAATTGACTTGGAAGAAGTATTTTTGAAAATGAAAGTCATATCGATTCAAACAGGTGAAACGTGCTACCTGTGCCCGTTCTCGAATCTAAGGTGTATTATATCGATGACTACTTAACCGGTTCGTTCTTCAATTCAGGTTTTCCAAGTCAAATTCAGAATTTTTTAAACCAGATCCAGAATTTTCCATTTCAAATTAAGATTTTTTTTCTCAATATTTATGCTATGAAATTTTGAAGAAAAAAATCGGATTTGATATTGAAAATTCTGAGATTGGTTTGGAAAACCTGAATTGAAGAACGAACCGGTTAACCCGTGCGTCACACGATTCGCAATGGCCATTCCGGCTATCCCATTCAATTCGTTCAACTGAAAGATCCCAGTGAGATCTTTCCAAAAAGGTGCTGTATGTGGAGTATCCGATGGTTGAAAGTGAGCGAAAACGAGTGGCGAGAGCGAAAATGAGAACTTAGAGGTTTTCAAGGGTGCTGAATCCGGATTTGAAGTCGAAAATGCAAAATTACGACACATTGGAATTCCCCATTGTGTTTTTGATTTTTCCTTTTGTGATCGGTTACCTCATCGACAGACTTTTTCAAGCATTTGAAACTTCAGCTCAACGTGATGCAAAAATGATACACCTGATCGCAAGTGAACAATGCATTTTATCCGTGTATATGTCGTGAGATGAGGAAAGAGGAAGAAGAGCATTCTCCCAGAGCCTATAAAGTGGCCACGAACTTGGCCATCATTTTTCAAAAAAACCTATCAAAATAGAATAATCTCCGTGGATCTGAAAGTACAGTCAGAATTATGAATTCAGTCATAATTCAGTCATATAAATAATCATGGCTATTATAATAACCCAGCCAAGGACGTATTACAATACCCATCATTTTGCTTTAAAAAATCTCACGGGAATCGGTGCAGCCGTTTGAGTCAGAAACCGTCACACAGTGGGCTAGATGGCAAAATTAGAGCGAAAAAAATTCATTTTCAAATATTTTTTTAAATGTGATGAAACTAATAGAATTTCGAGAGTATTAGTTGGGGACCTTGACCCTGAAAAACAGAGCGCCTTATTGTTTACCGGGAGGCGACAAATGAGACTTGATTAATCCCAAAGGCTGCAGTTGCGTATCTCTCACCTCAGTAATAATTAAAGTGTCGAAGAAGAAAACAATATATATATATATATATATATATATATTTCATTTATCTTCTTCATTCAAATGACACTCTCTGGAGGTGAGTGACACATGCAAACGTTTTTAATTTCAAAGACACGTGCAAATTTCTTAATTTTAAAGAAGTAATTTGAAATGTACAAGCTTGTGAAAGGTATAAATAACTTGGCGCGTGAGTGCGCGTCTTCAGAATAATACAGCATGTTTAATAGAGTGTTGGCTAATTGTGTTATGAAAATCAGCACCGGAAAATGACGGAAAAAATGTTATGCATTTTTTTGTACAGGAACGTAAAAAATGCATGTGTCTTTGATATTAAGAAAATTTGCATGTGTCACTTACCGTCAAGAGAGTCCGTCATTTGAATGAAGAAGACAAATGAAATATATATATATTTTGTTTTCTTCTTCGACACTTCGAATCGTACTGAGGAGAGAGATACGCAACTTACAGCCTTTGGGATGAATTATGTCTCATTTGTCGCCACCCGGTAAACAATAAGGCGCTCTGTTTTTCAGGGTCAAGGTCCCCAACTAATACTCTCGAAATTCTATAAGTTTCGTCACATTTTAAAAAATCGTTGAAAATGACTTTTTTCGCTCTAACTTTGCCATCTAGCCCACTGTGCGTCACAAACGTAAATAGTTGGTATCGAAAACGTATTAGAATTCCCAACTCACGACTCATATCGATCAGTATCGGACGTCCCTACCGTTGACAGGTCGAGTGTCGCATGACATGGATCCGACATGTTCACCTTGCCGTTCACGTAAGGCCTTGAAGGTTGAGTCGGAACGTTAGAAATAATTGGGTGTCGCTTCCAGTTTCAGTGTGGCTAAAGGATTCGTTTCTCTTTCTCCCCAGTCACTATACCTACTATAGTTGCTCCCGTACTGCCTACTCATTCCTCACTCCTTCACCATCAAGGATTTTTCATTCCGTGATAACCGGGGATTGACCGAGATAAAACGTGAAACCAAACTTTTTTTCTTCTTCTCTATTGAAGAGAAATCCATTAAAATTATTTATCCTCCCATTAGGTACTGATCGATAAAGTGGTTTTTATGTGACCTCAAATACATTCGAAAGTCGAGAAACGAAGAGGTCACATTAGTCGTATGTTCTGGTACATACTTACAGGCTCAGAATAATCTATACTTCAAGGATCCCATTTGTTAATACAATACCGACTAGGTGATCGAACGCTCTCATGGCTGATTTAAAGGTATAAGAATTCGTGCTTGTAAGTGCACATTTAAAAAAACAGGTTATTGTATAAATACCCCCACAGAAAGGCAAACAAACTGGTAAGACTAAATCAACGAATATAGATCATCCAGTAATTTTTCAAATTCTGCAGAAGAGAAGAAAAAATGTTATAGGATATTTTTATTACAACAGATCCATACTATATTTTTTTTTATTTTTTATTTATTATTTTTTAGTATTATATTTTATATTTTTATTACAACAGATTTATGGATCTTGGTAAATGGTTCCATTTATATTGGACCCTTTTCTGTCGACCCGTTTCAGTGTTCATGATAGCATAATCGAAGAAAAGTTATACGAAAATTGTAGAGAAGGTACAAGTACTTTTTTTGATAATGAGGAACTTACATGCTACTCAACAATTTGAAAGACCTGGAGGTAGTACATAGGTAGGTATACCTGGGCATAGTGGTTACACACGGAGAATAGGAAAATTATGCTAACTATTCCGGTACTTGGGATATTCTTGTTGTTTTGCAGGCACGAAGTGTTTTGGGAATCCAAAAAAATAAATAAATAATCCAGATTAATGATGACCAAGTGGAATGATGATGATGATGATGTCGGAATAAATAATTCGTTGTTATCTTTCGCGCTTTGGGTGAAATGTGCATCAACTGACTCCATACGTCCATGTTAGGTATGAGTTAGAAAGCTGTACTGTACTGCCCTCCCTACTTGGTGGTCTTTTTTTTGTACTTGTTTGTCCGGGCTGAATTCTTATTAACAAGGTACAAATAGGGAAGAGAGGGGCAGTTTCAACTACCTCTCAATCTCTGGAAATTTTGTACTTTTGGCTTCAAATCGCTACACGTAATGAAAAATGAGTCAACTGCAACCATCTGGTAAAACAAAAGTTCCATTCATGTATCATGCTTTGATGAGCGAATTTTCAAAGAATGATTTTAACCGATTTGGTGGGTGATTCGTAAAGGAAATTTCACGCTGGTTCTGAATATACGATATTATATTATGTTCCTATGGTAATTTACACCAAAAAATTCGAAAAACACTTTTTTTTTGAAAGGGTTGAGGGTGAAGAAATAAATGGTGTTGCCTCTTCAGTTATGCTGTCCGACTAGTTTCGCATGTAATTCGGCCTCGTCAGGGACTTTAGTATTATTTCTATGGGGCGTGAGCCACAGGGTCGTACAATAATAAAAATTATAACACTAAAATAAGTAACAGGTGGTACTCAAGTCCCTGATGTGGTCGAATTACAGGCGAAACTAGTGGGACAGCATAACTGAAGGGACCACACCATTTATTTCTTCACCCTCAACCCTTAAAAATATGTCTACTACGACACCACTCACCAATAGGTATACTTTTTTTGTTTTAAATAGCGATTTTTGACTCTAAATGTTCAGAATTTGACCCCTTGGAGTACTCCAAAAATTCTGGCCCACGAACTTATCCTTTCTTTTGATATTATTGACATTTTAAATTAATTGAATTATAGGTAGTTCCTTAGAATACAAAGTTTTGGAGAACTTTGGTGTTCAATATTTAATTATAATATGCTTTGCATGATGGTTGAAAGTGCCACACCGTCTGGTTGATACTACCCCACCAGTGGGGCTCATTAAACCGAAAATCGATTTTTACCAAAATGTTTTTTGTGGCTTTGATTTTTAAAAAAATTAGATTCATTCATTTTTTAAATGCGTTTCATAGTTAGATAGTCAAGCTGTCATATGAAAAATATATACATCAGCAAAGCGATGTGATCGTAAGCAGCAGTATTTATGATAGTAGGTACATATATGGATCTCCATCTTTACATTCATCTGGTGATGTACGAAATTTCACTAAGTTAATATTCGGAAAGTAATAAAAAAGACTCTGAAAGCCGCAATTATGCCATAATAATAGCCAGTTTTCGAGTGTTCATGGGTGAGGAAAGTGGGAAGATAGAATGAAGTCTAGCGCTTTATGTGCTTTAAAAGTATTATTATTTATGTGCCTGTAGACGCATTCAAGGAAAAGGAAGGATCCAAAAAACGTACCCATAAAGCTTTTTCGTCATTAAAACCCCTTATAATCTCTTGTTTGAAGTTTTCGAGCTATTATAGGTATGTCGAAGCACACCTTTTATCGGTTTAAATTAGTTTTCTTCGCTCCAAGGATGCATCCACTGATGCGCAGAAGGAAAATTAAAAATCATTCCCATTCAATTACCGATACTGACGTTACAGAACCTTTGCAGAGATATTAAACCGTCGTAATATTATATGGCCTAGGATTCTCCACCTCGAGGAAATACAGCCGCTGAACCAATTCCAACGACTGAGGGAAATTAGCGCAAATCACAGTTGCATTTGCATAGCTGTCACTGACACTCGCTGAAGGCTTTTATTCGCAATAGTTTCTCATAAATCTGTGGATACGGTTGGGGTATTAGTAGCTTGGAAGGCCTTTTATAATGTGGTAGTTAGAGAGATCATGTCTCCATAAGAGTTTAACAATCGCAAGACGCATTAAAAGAAACACACATACGATTCGGTTCGGGTTAACTCTCGTTCTTATTGCCATTCCCGTTTAGAGAGTGTACAAGTAGAAACAGGCCAGGTTGGGGAAGCTTGTGAAGAAAGGAGACACTAACTGCCATGATAGGCGACAGACTGAAGGATGACTTGTTTTTGAAGAGTTGAAAATCCAAATCCGGCAATCAGGCTTGATTCGAAGCAGTGTGCAATTATTGGATGATTTTATATCAGGTTAATTCTACAATTTTATATTTTAAAGATGATCTTTGGTTTTTTGGATCGTTCATACTAACTTCTTATAGACTCGTATTGTGGGATGATGATGGGGAGTGATTTGTCAATGTCTTTGACTGTAATCCCATCCTTTTTCCATGTTCATGTTCATCATCCCACATCATCCGAACTGGTTTGATTCCGGAGGAGCATCGAGTTTGTCATCTTTGGTATAGATCGTCAAGAATTCTTGTAGGTTCTCGTTCGGGTTGCCAGATTTTTTCGGATGACATAAAGTATATCCTGAAATTTAAAGTAGGTATCCATCGAAGCTAACGTCGTCGACTTAAAATAAGACATTTTTCATTCATGACTCAGGGCTTGAATGTATCAGATTATTGAGAACAAGAAAATTCGGTATGAGGAATGGGGAACGAATCATGGATAGCAATATGACTATAGGTATTTCAATCTCAAAGAATCCATATATCAGTAAGGTACATAATATCTCGCGCATCTATTAGGCCCGTAAGGAGTAAGGAAGTAAGGAACTCAAAGTTACATCCATTCAATCCCTATTCCTTTCTCTGAAACAAAATTCGAGAAAAAAATTTCAAAAATCCTGAAAAAACGTTGAACATTGACAAGTTAGAGAAAACTATTTGCTTGACAAAAAAACTGAATTAGTCATGGTGTATTGGAAAAAGAATTTTCGAAAGAAATTTTTAGAATTAGTGAATAGGAAAAGCGTAAGTTTACGAAAAATGTGGAGTTTACCTTCTCTATTTTAATTCTCCTTATTATCGTTCCAAATTTGGCTTGATTATGGAGAAAACATTTAGCAAATTATTAGATGATCCATTTTAAATTGTGGGCTATCTATGATGATTTAATCTAAAGTTGATCTCTGGTTTGGATCATCAACACTTCCTCACGGGGAAAAATACCCTATCAAATAATCCTATAAGTGGAATCTATAATTTTTTCCGTACACCTACATTCTCTATATAAATATTTCATCCGGCGTCAAAAGTCGGATCAGACTTCGAGACTCACTGATAATCTATCAAGTTAAGTATGTACCTAACTCTATGTAATATCAATAAATTGAACATCTATGATTGAAGGTCAAAGAACAAAAGGTGACAATCCTATCAAATATACACAGAATTGCTATCACATTAAGATATAGACATTTTCATAGATGCCTTACTCTTCAGGCTGTGAAAACCTTATCGCAAAAATCAGATAATTAAGTCCTGAATTTCGATGATAGGGTGACGAATCGTGAGAATCTGTGGAATTGCCATCACTGGTTACAGTTAGTTATAGGATACCTTCATAAAGCTATCAAACTTATTCAAGATAGCTATGGACAGACAACGAATTTGATGATAGGGTATCATGGCGGTTGAAGCTATCGGTTTACCCACAAGCTACAACCTTACAAGTATACAAGTATATTATAGGATGTCTCAACTAGTCAACCTACCAAACCCACACAAACGTCTAACAAGCAGCCATAGTAAAGACATTAATGTCTATAACACTGGGAAAGTCTATCCTGTCAAATTTTATAGGTTTTCTCAGCTTTCAAATCTATGAAAACCCCATCTTTACGTCTACGAAATAGCTGTGGGAAACACATTTCAATGATAGTTTGCCAAAGAAGGGTTTTATTATAAAATCTCCATCAACGGAACGATGTATGGGATAATAATTGCGTACCAGAAGAGATGTTGACCCAATCATCATAAATCACCACAACGCTAAGCAAAATTTGGATTTCGTAGCAGTTTTCATAATTTAAAAAAGTGCTGCGATAGGTAGGCAGTCTAATTTTCTATCGAAATTCGCTAAAACTCGTGAAACTAATATGAAAAAAAAGCTTCATTCATGCATCATGACTTAATGAGCGGATTATCAAGGAATCATTTTAACCGATTTCGACAGGTGATTCGTATAGGAAAGTTTGCGCTGATTCCGAATATACCATATAATTTTATGTCCCTATGTTTAAGATGGTAATTCACACCAAGAACCTCAAAAAACACGTTTTTTGACCCTAATTTTCCAGAATTTGACCCCTCGGAGTATTCCAAAAATTCTGGCTAACTAACTCAGTCTTTCTTTTTTTATTATTGACATTTTAAAATTTTTTTGGAATTTTTAGATGGATTTCAGGAATTGTTTTAGAATGGTCTGAAACGGATTCCCATGGGGAAAACTGTTAAAATTTTACATTATACACACACACACACACTCTTTGTTATTATTATTTTTGTGTTATTATTTTATCTGGTTTATTTTTTATTTTGTTTGTGTTTTAATTTTAATTGTTTTTTTTATTCTTTATTTTTTATGTTTATATTTGTTTTATATGTTTTATTTGTTTTTTTATGTTTGTTTATATTTGTTTATATTTTTTATGTTTATGTTTATATTTGTATTAGGTACCTACCTACTTTTTAAATTTTATTTTTTTTTCTCGCTAAAACTAAAACTAAAACTAACGTGTAACTAACTTTGAAAATTCCATATTTTTTAGGTACGACCCAAACGATTTGAAAATTATAAACTATTAATGATTAATAATCGTCAATCAATTATTAGTTAATTATCATTAAAGAACAAGCTGAATTTATATTTTGTGACTGAAAAGGTAGTTTTGGATGGTTGTGTTTCTGTCTTGTAATTAGGAATGTCGAAACACTGTTAAAAGAATGGAATAAAAATATCACACCGATCCAGAAAAGAGAACAATTATACTAAGATGAGAGTCTGACAAGTTCAGAAGGAGGTGGAAGGTATAGATTGAAGAAACCGAAAATGAACCTAGAAGATGTCATGAACCACAAGGGAGGAATCACAACGTTCGATTAAAACATAGATAAATTCGTATCACGATGAATTTCGCATTATTTCTGGATTCACAGAGAAGGTTTTCTTTCAATTGCATAGGCGCTCCTAGGATTTGACCAATCAGAAAAGGAACATGTGGTAAGGAGTCAAATGTATAAGGAAAGAATGATTAAATCCAGAATCTTCATAAATTCCCTATAATATATTACAGAGACGTAATTCTTGTGGCATGGCTTCATTTCTTTTACTCCTAATTACCTTCCAAGGAAAAAATTAAAAAAATATTATGCAAATTCCAAATTTCGGCTGATTTTTCTTGCGGCAAGCCTCTCACTTGTCTCGGTGTAAGATACCGCCTTAGGGATATTAAGGGAATGAATTGTGCACCCATTAAAAGTATCGTTCGAGAACACGACATTAAGAACGCCTTGATCAATCATTATTTTAACATTCATCGTTTCCAATGATAAACTGTCCAGTAAATCGAGATCCGTTTTTATTTTCCCCGTCGGTCAGCTTGATTATCGCCAGTTAATTTGAGTTTGTATCTTCTAGATATCTCCGAGTGCCTCCGAGGCAGCTCCATTTGCATCTTTATCTGAAGAATCTTATGAAGTCTTTTCGTTCAGGACCGCTTTGAATTTTATGGCCGTTCCCGGGCGCAATCTTCCTCGTGACGCGTTAACCTTCCCATTCATCATTCATCGCGTAGAAAGAGAGGGAAACGTCGTTTTTCCCTATTACTCGTTTAAATAAGCCGTTTTCCATCGAGTAAAGTCCGTTAAGAACACCTTCCAATTCAAGTTGTAAACTGCAAGAGTTATGGACATGTTCGTGTAGGACGCAACGTTAGCCAGGGGACCATTACTTTTTAAAATATTCTGGAAAGTTCTACCGAATATAACTTTAACCTTTAAAAATTGAAATTTCACGCACTGAACGCACAAAAATTGCTATTCATATATTGAGACTACCCGCAGTAGGTACTGCACGACCAACCGATCACTCCCAATACATTTGCTGCGAGTGGGAAATTGACCTCCCAGGTTAGCTGAATTGGAGAGCTTAAAGATCACCCGAGTCAAAAATTCAGCTCGAAGATAAACTGAGTCAAAAATCAGGTAGTAGGTCATAATTATGACAACAGAAGAACAGTGATTATCTATGAGGAAAACAATCAACCGCTGTGTGATAATAATTTGCAATGCTTTTAACTAGCTTTTCACAAATTGTCGAAGAAAATTCAACTACTGCAATGGCTTAAAAATTTAATTATTGAAAATTTTCAAAAATTGTATCCATTGGAATACGTTTCAGACCATTCTAAAACTACTGAAGTTTAACATTTTTTCATATTTTTTCGTATTTTATTAAATTATCTTTTTCTTTTTCAAATCTCACCTAAAATTAGAATTAGTAGTAAGTTGTCAATATGAAATAATGGAAAATTAAGGCATATAATTCATTCGTAAGTCTTCGAATAGGCTCTTTATAATCCGCTCCTGAGCAACGCTTTGACAATATTCTTACATACAGATTACAAAAAAAAAAAAAAATCATGCCTTGTTATTAGCCACTTTTTTTTGACATTTTGTGAATGGAGAAAGCAGGTTTTATAGGTGTTGGAAACGATTTCTCGTAAGAATAATGATAGGTAGTGTCAAGTCATACAAGATGATTACTTTGAGTGATAATACATTCATGTTTCTCGTCACAACAATGACGCTCAATTCAAATGTTATGCGAAAAAATTTCATTTCTTGCAGAAAAACGCACGTTAACGGTCGATGTCGTTTTATTCAAACAGTTATGTAGAAATTTACGACTTTCTCTCGTAATTTCTTAATATATTATTTATATATCCTTCATAAAATAAAGGGTAATCAATCGTAGAATGGCGTTGCGAATTTAATATTAATGATATCATTCCTTATTTTATAGAAAAACGCGTTTTCTGAGTACCTAGCTGTGGCACATTTCCCGTTCAACCATAATAACTTGATTTAAAGACCATTTGGATGTGTATGTAAAAAAAAAAATTTATTACTGACCATATCGGGATCCAAAACCACAACTACCTTCCGCAAGACGAGCGGTTTCTGACCATTACCTAGGTCGTGAAAAATTGATGTACCTAGGTACAGAAAATTTTAGGTTTGCCCATGTGTAGAGGACATTGATTATACTCGTAGTTCATAATTCATACTACCCACTAGTAAAGGAATCGAAACGCAGGCATGGCGGATCCTAAAGGAGTGGGGTGGGTGGGGAGGGGGGTGATCGGGGACCGCCATGGGCCCCGAGTTTGGGCCCTCGGGCCCGTTCACCATGAGGAAAAAAAATTGAGTCAATTTTTATAAGTTGTAACATAGTGACCAGGTAACTGTTACCAGATCACATGTTACTGGTCTACGTGGAGCGATCCCTCCTTGTACTCTTCCTAGTTCACTTTGAGACATCAATTACGTAAGTCGATTTGATATCAAAATAACTAACCATCCCCTTAAACCTTGCGGTTCAATCCTTAAAATAGTTGCTTCTACCATTTTTACCATCCCCTAGAATCCCGAGCCTAACAGCTGTGATTCAATAAACCAATAAAAATAGTTATTTATTGTGTCGCCTTACAAACACCACCTTCAGCTCTACATCTAAAGGTAGGTATAGTTGAGACAGCACGCTTAAATATTCAAATCGCATATTTACGATTACCTGAGCAAATATTTAACTACTCTACAAGAAACAGTGAGGTGAGTCAGATCACCTCACAAAGTCTGCCAAGTCGGTGTGGCACATATTTAGCTCGTATTCAATGAGGAATGGACGTCCTTTCTCTAAAATTGTAGGTCTTTCCAAAAAGGTGCAGCATGATTGGTCGGAAATGAACGAAAAAAAGGTGAAAAAGGGAAAGGAAAAAGCGTGCGACGTCATCTGGTATGTCGTATTGCCTTCTCGCTCCCTCTTGTGGGAACCGCGAGATACAAACGAAATGACGTCACGCGTTTTGTCTTCAGCTTATTTCAGCCCAACTAATCGCTTTATGGGGCTGAAAATTTCGGATATGAGAGTTTTCGAGGGTGCTGAATCCGACCCTGAGGTCAAAAATAGCAAATTCCAACCCATGACCATTCTTCTCGAACAGAATTTCACGATCGTGTTGATGTTTTTCTAAACCGACAAACAATAGATAGGTATTCCAAGAATTTGGCTTCCTCACTACTGAAGGTAACTAAAAATGTGAACTATATAGGTACATCCCGGTTCCCGCAGATAGCACAGATATTTCCTAAGTGAAAGTTGCTCAGATTACTTAAAAATATAGCGCCTAGTAGCATTTTGTCCCTATTCTATGTTTGTAACTTATAGGTACTAGGTACATTCACTTCTTCTGCCATTCATTCCGTAATTTCAAGTATTATTAAGTATATTATTTAAGTAAAATTAGGTATTATTATTACAATGTACAGGTATCATCCGTATTGTTTATTTTACGAAAAAACTTTTAGTATTAAAAAAAACCTATTAGGTGCCAATGGTTAGGTCAGATGGTACCTATTTTAAATAGAACATAGCATTTTCGCAGTGAATCAATAACATTCATAACAATGAGAACGTTCTTATGAAACTTTTAGTAGGTACAACCTGTTTTATTTATTTATTTTTTTTTTTTTGTGCTGTTTTCTACCATAATATAGATAGGATACCGTTGAAATAGTTGTTTATGAATTTTGTTTAGCCATGAACGATGCAGCGTTCCTACAAATAACTTTCTTGACTAAGGGTGTTTCTAGTTGATTGGCTTCATTCCTATCACTTTTCCTCCTAATGGAAATTTAGGGTTGACTTGATATACCGTGTGGACTCCAGGCTGCTCAAATAGCTCTGAAAGACCCCGAAATTACAAAAGAAATCCACAATTTTGCTTCAAATTTCACAACGTTTACCCTGGACCCTCTCCACCCAGTCGAGGGGATGCCTCGCTGATATGAATGGCCCTGGGCCCCGTTTTTTTCTAGATGTGTGTGATAGGAGTTTCCGCATTTGGAAGGTTTAAATCGTTAAAAACGGGACATTTTTGTTCCAGCGGAATTTTATCGTCTCAATAATTTGGATCTTTATGATTTTGGTTTATTGTTTTCAATAACGAACCTTTGGCATCGAGAATGATCACATATTTCGTGCAGACATAGTAATCAGAAGGTACGCTGGAGGTGGTTGTTTGTTATGTAGAGCAGCTCTCTGGCCGAAATCCCCGAATATTAGCGTTAATGATGGCATTGCGGCCCTCAGCGTCCGAATAGGAACAATCCGAGTTTTGCGTAGATTGGAAACTTGGCCGAGGGGAAGCGGTTCCGTTCCAAATACCAGCGCTGCGGCGGAGCGTGGAGGAGTTCGTGCATACGCCATTGCCATCCTCAGTCCTCACAAAACGATCCCGTTCGGTCTCGGCCGTTTTCCAGGGGAGTCTGAGGAGAACCACTGGTGGGTACTGAAGTACTGACACTGAAGCCACATTTTTAGACGATGACCCTCTTGATAGTCTGCTGTTACCATCACGACAGTCACAGCCACACAAGTAATTATCTCAGTCACTCGACAAATTTTGATGGAATTATCAGGGATTGAGCGGGTTAGCCCATAGACTGTTTATGAATTGTTAATGCCATCTGAGCGGCTCAAGCTTAAACGTGGATTTTCAAACGATCCCAACTTCTCACGACCAAAGGCTCCGATTTCCTTGACGGTTGGGGGGGCAATAGGATCGTGATCTGAGGAGTTTAGAAGAACTATCTGTAATATCGTTTCCTATAACACTGAAGTGTCCAGGCATCCATTGATCGCATATCAAAATGGACTGTTGAAATGTGTGAGAACTGCGTTGGTGGTAACAATTTCAATGCAGAGAAACTTGGAGCGCGTAACGAGGAGGGAATCAAACCAAATAGCGATCAACGGTGCAGTTATCACAGAACAGGATACTTACTACAGCATGTATGTTGGGTTTTTCAAGTCACGTCACTCGTGAAAGAATGTGACAAATTCACATCAACCCCTGGTTATATCTTGTCACGTCGACACCACGGGTAGGAGTGGCCCTAATAAGGGGACATGATCCAAATATGGGACTGGCTTCGTTTACTCGAAAACTGGCGCGACCATCTGTTTGTTTGACGGTTAACAAGATCTTAGGCGGTTAACGAGCTGCGTACCGCAACCGAACAGGATACTGAGGGGTCGTCATATCCGTTGTCACAAGCAGGCTCAAAATCTTGCAAAACCAACAATAGTCTCATTCAAGACATTGGAGTATTCCAGGGGGTCGGTATTTTGAATTTCGATCTCAAATTCGGATACAGAGCCCTTGAAACCCTCGACAACCAATTTTCAGCTCGACATTTTGAGTAATTTCGTCACAAAACGGGCGTACAGGTACCCTCATGTCGTCATGGTATCAGGGGGCTAAGTTGCCACCCCCCTTCACGGTTTAGGGTTGTTGACGTATGCGTAGGTATCTCATTCTCCACGGCCCGTTTTCGCTCACTTCCAATCGACGAATACCCATCATTGCACCGCGCCGAAATGCGAAATGTCTCACCAACACCTTTCTGTATTAAAAGAAAAAAAAAATGACATTTTTCGGTAAATTACGGCCATTTTTCCGGGAACGAGAGGTAATAATATCATGCGTACCTACTATACACAAAGAGTAACTAACTCACATGAATTTCAAAGTAAAAACGTAAAAACTTATGATCGAGTTCTCTACAAAACGGAACTGAACCCACCAAAATCGATTAAGTCCTTTAAAAAAAATCTTCAATGAGATAAGCACCTCAATTTTCTTCCTGCCACTCTCAGTCATGAAACAGGGGTTGAACTGAAGAAAATGTATCCTATTGAACAAAA
>JAEMON010000006.1:10716492-10736606 GCA_030264115.1 Lygus lineolaris | reverse complement strand
ATGATTTAATGTTTTTCCCTCGCAAGGGAGAAATTTTTTTCTAACGTCTTCTGACAATTTTGACCAATTCTGAATCCTTCAGTAGTTTCATAAACCTTTTCTAATCGTTAAATTCACTCTGGTTCCCAACATACAATATTTTGCTTCTGAGTCTACCAAGGTAGCGGAAGCATTGTTTTCACTCTTGAAAAGTGAAAAATTTTTTGCCTCCAAAATCACAATTTCAACTCGCGTTTTAAGTTTTAGACCTTCCTGAACAATTTTGGTTTCGTGTCTGTCGGTCGTCTGTCTGTGTGTCCGGGAATCCTTGCAACACGCATAACTTCCACAATTTCCATCCGATTTTGATGAAATTTTCAGGGATTACGCGGGTTAGCCCCCAGACGGTCACCTATGAAATTCATTATAAGCCGACCAACGATAGCCTCTGCGCGTTGCGTAAACATGAAATCCTTGAACCATTAATTTCTCGCGACCTAATGGTCCAATTTCGCTCAAATTTGTAGGATAGTTGAGGATCAGAGATTCGATAATACCCTATGAGTTTCATCAAGATCGGATCAGTGGTACCCAGTGCGCATGCGCAAACGTGAAGCTCTCATAACTTCGACAATTTTCATCCGATTTCGATGGAATTTTCAGGGATTGTGCGGGTAGTAATCCCTCTGATGATTTTTTTAAATATATTATGTCATATACAATATAATCATGTTATGGATACGAGGAAGCTATGTGCCACACCCAACTTGGCGGACGTTTTTTCTTTAAAGCTAGTAGTTTTGCTCAAATACCTGTTTTTTAATGAGTTTTTACACATAAAAAAGTGTTAAATTTTAGGAATCGTTTTTCAAGAAGAAGAACATTTTCAAAAATTTGCATTACAAAAATTTTGAAGCCATTGTGATATCTTCATTGTCTTCGAAAATTAGCTAAAAACAGAATAACTAGTTGGGCAATGATGTCCAGTTTTCTGAATAATCACCCTATAGGATCGACGGATTTTTGATCATAACACTCTACTTTTCATGTCGGTAAATAATATGCACGGGGACAAACCTTTACCTTCGAATTCATCATTTTTTGGTGGTGAAACAAAGTAACAAAATAAAGAAAATTTTCTTCAATCATCTTCAATCAAAAAACTCTGCTGTTCTTATCGAAAAGACCTCAACAATTTTGTCTCGAAAACAACAAAACGAAACGTTCAATTACGGCGTATTTTTCGTGTGGTTGTGTGCACCATCAAATAACTGAGTTGTGGAAGCGTATCTTTCGAGACATTTTCACGAGGAAAAAGGAGAATAATGCCGGCTTTTATAGGGGCCGAAGAACGGGGTTCGGTGTTCACCTGAGGTCCGGTCCATCTCGAGGTGCAGGACGCTGTTGATTATCGCTTTCACGTGCCGAAACGCGGCGGAATCGCCTTCCTAGGGGCGAAAAGGGGAAGTGTGCCAGAGGGGGGGCCCCCGATGATTAGGGAAGTCGCAGTAATTACCTGGGGGGGGGGGGGGGGGGGGGGGGGGGGCAGAGTCAGGGCGTCCACACCTGTCATCAAGGGAGTTCGAGTCCTGAGGGGCCCCACAAGACACTGGCCTAGTCATCTTCTCAGAAGGATCGGACTGCTGATGGAACACTTTAAATATCTCATATCTCAAATGTCCGGCATGTCTGTCTGTCATACAGGCTCAACAAATCGACAATAATTTGTATGCTGTTTTTAGTCAGCTGACCAGCATTTCCATGGCATCACATGAAAGCCTCGTATCTGCACTTTTTTCCGGCAAGACAACAAAATGACGTGTGGCAGTCTTGACAATATTTTGCACAACAGCATTCTTCAATAAGTACCATAAATGCCAAAATACTGTATTTTTTTTCTCTTCATTTAGTCTTTTTTACAATACATAAAAATAATAATCCAATTACAATAAATAATAAAATTACTTCTGGTTAATCTAAACACAAATTATCACCAAATGAACCCCCCACGGTAAGCAAGCTTGTGGTGTGGTGGGGTGAGCCTCAGTCGACGTTAACAGACTTGATGGTAAACGAACACAACTCGGAATTTAAAGTAAAAATTAAAACTAAAAAATTCATATCCGCTCATGCTTCTTCTCCACTTTCTCTACTTTATCAATATTTATTTCAGTAGGATGTTCGGTGCCTGTATACTTCTAGAATATTAAAAAGAAGAGAAGTTAAACAGCTCTCTAGAAAAACATGGCGGGGAACGATGGTTTATGTATGTTCAAATCTATCCATTTTTTTTTTTTTTTTTAGTGATTTTCCTTCAAAGCCAATATCGAGACCGTTTAGAAGCTTTGGAGAGAGAAACAGCCAACTACTAATGTCAACTAATTGATTCAATGTTGTTCAAAAGATGCACAAACAGTTCTAGAAAGTGGTAACGATCTTCGGTTCTGTCATCAATGTAACCTCATACATCGTATCTTCGAGTACAAAACCTAAAAATTTCAGTTTTTTAGCTCTCCAGTTAAATTTGCCAAAATATAAACATGAGGTTCTCATATTATGACATCGATGAGATTAATGGGGTATTCCAGTCAATTTGTTTTAGTTTAGAAGTAGGTATTATCCTTGGAGTTATAGAAAATCGGGACTGTTCGTCGAGAAAAAGTTAGGTAATTTGAAATTGGAGAATCAAATTAATGGAAATTTGAGATTTGAGGAAAAGCCGTAGAGGTAATTTACTGCCTCCTATATCTATAACTGAAAGGAAGCAGTACCTATACGGCAGTATCCGTATTAAAGTCGATTGCAGAGAGAAGTTAATGACTGATTCATTCCAATTCTGTTGCCTAGAAAGAAGTTATTCAAGGACTTAGATGATTATTATTATTATTCATTATATTTATTCATAATAAGATTATTATTTTATTCATATTTTATTGTTTTATTCATTATAATTTTATTATTTTCATATTTTAATGATTTCATAATAACATTATTATTTTATTCATATTTCATTATTTTATTCAATCTTATTTTTATTATTTTCATATTTTATCATTTTATTCATTCTTATTCTATTCATATAAGATATGCAGGCAGTAACGTATTACTTATTAGTAATAAAGTGGACTGAAAGACCGAAAGATCAATATGGATACTATAATATACCAGGATCCAGACCCGATCCCCCCCACCATGAAAAACCCCATGAAAATCCGATTATATTTTAAAATAATAGAATCAGTAGATGTCCTCGTATTTAGATGTCACCTGATCTTAGAACCGGTTTAAGAAACTAGCATAATACATCAAATCCATCAAAATTGCAAGAGAAAACATGAGTAGGAAGGTCAGAAATTCAGTTGGTATTATTCTAACTGGTCAAATTCAATTTCAAATGAGACAAAAAATCGTTCAACAAGCTTGAAAAAAATAGAAAACAATTTGATTGTTGAAATGTCGCGCACTAGTTTATTCTAAACTTTTAATGGAAACGTACGTCACACCAGACGACTGCACTGTGTATGACCGAAACTGCGCAGTCAATAAAATGACAAAAAAATATAAAGAGTCGAGCAATCAAAAATGTCACCCAATTTTCGTCTTCAAAGCCTAATAAGAGGAAAAATTCTTCGACAGCTTTATACGAGAGTACCTATCAAAAGAAAGGTGGTGATCGTATAGAGAACACGTGACCACCGTATTTCGTTGAATAAATTAGAAGATGCGTTACAAAACGTATTAAATTCATTGCAGACCGAAAACTCATTGTAACTGGAGCTGAAAATATCGTTTCTTTTACAAAAATCGATAAATTCACTAACGAATCGATGCCTTCTGTTCACTTTTTTCAAAATGGTTGTATGAAGTTTTGTAAAAAAAAAAAAAAACACCTCAAATATTTATGGGAGTTTTACCCTTGAAATCATAAATTTTTCGAAATGATTGTGTTATTTTCTTTGGTAAGGAGTAATTATTTTCGCAACAACTCTTACCTACGAGTACTATTGGTGGTTAAAGGCACCTTATATTTCTTTATAATTCCGGTTCAGTACCAGGTGTACTCCTCCTTGATTGAAAAATACTTTTTACTGCGATATGAATGAGATTCCATCACCTACAGGTTTTATTCGCTTCACAAGAATAAGAAAGATACGTTTATAGTTCCATTGTTCTTCGGATAGTCTCTCTGGCAGTGTCTCTGACGATCGTTTCCTATCCGTTGCTCGTGAGTTTGGTTCAAATTTTGTTAAATTTAGTTGGTAAAAAAATAAGATTTTATTGCCTAGGTTTAAACAAAACAATCTATCAATATTTCATATTTCAATGGTATTGCCATTGGTTCGTAATCAGAAAATGAAGACCGTTTTGTTCGTTTGGGTCGTTTACGGCGGTTTAACGTTTAAAATGGGTACATACTCAATATCTTCTTTCTTTTTTGGACAGGTTAAAGGTGGTGTCGGAGGAGCGTTGATGAACAGTTTTCCTAACTTTACTCCTCCAATAATAATTTTTATTTTATTTCTGTTTTCTTAATTCTTCTTCTTTTTCCAACACAAACAGAACCAACTGAAATTTCAAAAAAAAAAAAGTATTAGATAGGTAGTACCTATAGGTATTATGTAATTAATTCAAAATTTAGAATTCGAAATTTCAATACCAAGGTTGTTGACAGGTGACAGCCCTTCAGAATCGAATAATATAAATAATGCCAAAAACAGATTTTTGAAATCGATCGATTATAGGAGAAGAATTGGAATACAGCTACATAAATAGGTAAAAGTGTTAGAAGAGGAATGGAGGGGGCGGTTATAATTTTATTGCAACTAACTTGTTATTGGTTGGTGACTGGTTGGTTCTTAGTGGTGACCATTTCAGAATAAGATTTCCTTCAAACTCTTTGATTATTTGAGATCCTGAAATTAGGGTTTAGAAGACAGTTAGTAGGTACATCTTATAGAACATTCAGCGCTCTTTCCAATGGTCCCTACACACCATAGTCTTAAGAATCACACTTTGACCGCCCAAGGGTTTAAGGGTTAAACAGAAGTTCTTAAAAAAATTTCACAAAACTGAAGAAAAAAATTTAAAAAATCTCAAATTGATTGGAAAGCTCGAAAAAGCTATAATTTATCAAAATTCCTTGGAAGGGAAATTAATTCGGTGGATTTATCTTGTAGGTGTATCGTTGTTATGGATGTGAAAATGGCGTTTCAAGCTGCGCGCGCGCTCATGAAAGGCGCGGATCTCGGATTCCAAGAGACGGCGGATTTGGCGCTGAAGGGGATGTCCATCACCAGAGACGTCGCAGAGCTGAGTTTAGTGGCCCGGCAAATGGCTGAAATCAGCCTCAACTCTTTGGTGGCCCTGATGATGATTTTCACCGTCAAACACGTCGGGCCGAAAATTTTCTACCCGTACCTGCTGTTAGAACCTTTGACAAGTGCGAAAATGAACGATGCATCTTTAACGACCTCTCATGGATTGATGATTCACACTTTCAACCAAACCAATTACACGTTCACAGTCAACTCACCTCGAGTTGATATACGATTCGTACTGGAAGGCCCGTCGGTGATTTTTCAGAATTTCGAATTTAAAACTCAACATTTCGACTCAGTCGCCACGGGATCACTCAAACTCGACATAAGTAAGATGGTCGTCGACGTTAAAACTGAATTTTCCCTAACGAATTGTTTCATCAAAATCAATGAAATCAACATGACGCGAATGGAAGATTTGTCTCCGAAAATCTTCATAGACAACGGCCCGAACTTGTCGACGCCGCTGAGTGAGAGAATGGCAGACTATTTGGAGAAAGACCTGCAAGAGATGTTGGAATCTCGGATACATTCGGCGGTGATAAGAAGGTTCGACCGTTTCCCGCTAGGACGAGCTTTGTTGAACTGTTCAGAGGTGAAACTGTCAGATGAGTGATAAGAATACGAGAATTGTCAAGGGTGAGGCACACATAAAACACTATCTATCACTCCTCTCTTACCTCAAGCACTGTAATTTACTGTAAATTTTACGTACCTGATAAGCTAATTAATAAGAATTATTATTGGGACATAATATTTTCTTAATTTCCAACAACGATATCCGAAAAACACAATACCTCCATCTTTCGTCTGGGTTGTTACAAGATCCAATTATTCATAAATTTCCAACCCTTTCCCTGACAAAAATCCCGATATTTTCTGACGACACTCCGAAGACCTCCTCCTCCCCCCACCCGTCCATTTCATGTAGTAAGTGAAATTAAAAGAAGGAAGCCCCCTGGATTGGTTCAGTAAATTATATTTTTTGTGAGTTGGGGAGTGAGTAAGATCATGGATATTTGAAATTCAAATAATCATAACATTTATGTTACTCAGAACCAAATTGCTGATAAGTCTAAATTTGGTGCAATAAAAGTTAAAAAAAAAAAAAAATTTCATGTAGTTAGTTGTCCATCCAAATTCAGACATTCTCGCTGTGTTTTGCCATTCAATGGTCGGTGATTTTCGATTTTCTGACTCCTCTGATGATTTTCCTAACTTTTCATGACTTTTCCTGACTTTCAAATTCCTGACTTTTCCGACTTGTAACAACCATGTTCGTTGAGACAACTAGACAAGCCAACCGATTCTTGTAACCAAGTAAACAATGTAACCAAACCTACTGAAACCATCAACCTACCAACTACAAGTTCTACGCATTCAGTTTGACTTGAATGAATTTCCAAAAACAACTTTCCAGCATTTTTCGAAATTTCAACAGATTTTTAGCAACATGAAAAAAATGTTAAAAATCAGGATTTGATGGTACTTATGGTGTTCTAGAAGACTCATAAATAGATTTAATTACCCACCATGTAGAAAAATTAGCAAAAATTCGCTAGCCTAAAATTCTGATCCTGAAACCATTCTGATCGCCTTCTCGAGTTTCGGAGGAGTCTATACAAGTCACATTGATGTTTTTGAGTGAAGCCACTGTCCTTACTGTATTGCTGATTTTTATTGTTCGAAGAATTAATTATCGTGAATGAAGACCACACACATCGGCTGTGGTTATTAGCAATTAATCTTTCATTGCTTCGCTGACATTTCCCGTTTCAGGTCACTATGGAAATGGTCATCTCATCAAGCTTGTACAGGAGAGGAGTCTCACTTTACTAGACTGAGGAAAATTATAATAGTTATTGCACCCTCCACCCACCTCTTCCAGGCTATTCAATGGCTAACAATCGATGTTTAAATATTTATTTTCAAATATTTACACATGGTAGTAAAAATGGCAGAGCCAGAGGAAGAGGACTGGGCATTTTCTGAAAGCTTGCGTGAAATTAAGAGACAGTTCATTCAATATTAACAATGGTAATAACCAAGAATAAATTCCTAGCTTATCAAAGTTGCCTCAAAAATGTGAGTAGGCCAACTTTTGAAAAATAATTATTAAAAATCTCGATAGGATGGTGGAACTGAAGTTATTTGGTCTGCCTGCAGTTCCAATTAGCAGTGGTTTATTTCGAGGTTTTGTGGGTTATTTAATTACTGAGCTGATCTGATAGGAAGAACAACCACGCGAGTGTGGATATCGCGTGGTTGTTCTGCCTTATCAGATCAGCTCAGTAAATAAACCATCCACAAAACCCCAAAATAAGTTATTAAAAATTCAAATCAAATTTTTCAATTTCAGCATTTGTTATCAATAATGTAGGTACTCACCTATAATATTTATACGTCACTCTAAGCAATATCTGACAAGAAAATCGTGAAAAAATTCAAATTTGAGCCAAAATCTAATCCAACCCACCTCTATTGCTAAAACATGAAACATAATATTTAAAATATTTCGTTAGAGTACGTAAATATTCCCTAAGGTAGGTAAGGTCCTAGTAGGTAGATGATTAGTCAATTCGTAGCTATTTATCTAAAAACTAAATTTATTTCACACGTTAGAATTAACCGAAGTATCTTCCTATTAAAAATAATACATAGGTGAGTAGTAGCTTTAACAGAAATGTATAATAGGATGTCAATAAATTATATTATTTATTTGTAATTTATTAACCCACTCGACTACAACAACGATTTTGTATCACATTCAACGGCAAGGAATAAACCTCCGTCGCAGGTAATAATACCTTAACCAGCTTGGTATCATTAAAATCTACCCATAAATATTGAACATCATAAATAATAATTATAACCTTTCACAACTAGTAAATCCATAGGAAAAATCCCCACAACGAAAGAACTAAAGTTGTTTATTCAAAATTTAACTTATCAATATTTAATATCAAAAATACATCCCTTCCGTACAGTAAATAAACATTCCTTCTAAGAAGTTGAGGGTCCAAATGACTGATGACAATCTCAAGTGAGGTTCTTGGTTCACCCTTGTTTATTGCTAGTTTTTACGAGAATTCATAATTCTTTCGGTTTCCATAAGGTCATTTTTATTCAGAGGACCAATCAATATTGAATTGAAATCCATTATACAGGGCGGATCTTGATAGGTCCGAAAGAGAAATTGGGTGAAAATCCACATAAAACCGAGAAGACTGCCGAAACACGGTCGAAAATTAGTTGAGAAATCAAATTTTGCATTTTTTTTTTTTTTTTTCGTCAGAAAACACGTATAAAGGCACTTATTTGAATTTATGTTTTATCTACCGATTTTCTTTTTTTTAATTGTTGACTCTATTTTTACGACTTCGCTGAGTATTTTTAGGTAAGTGTGTTACAAAGGTACGCAGGCGTTTGGTAGACCTCATAAACTCCTTCGTGAGGTATCAAAATTACATCTAGAACATTCTGCGAAAAATTTGGAAAATTATTACTTAGAGTAATGAAAATATGTCCGGTAATTTCAAATTTCTCAAAACTTATGACATTAGCTTTTCGAACTCCATTTTATTTTTGCATTGCTGCTAAGGAAATAGTATATCGTGCGAAAACGTGTTTATTTTGTCTTGTTTAGGAAAAAAACGTTATCGTGACGACTTTTAAATTCAGTTACTGGAATGGTACAAAAATACAGCAGTATTCAAGGCTGGAGTGATAAACAAAATGTAGGGACGTCACAACGAGAACAGAGTAAAACAATTAGGCACTGAAATACCGGGGTTTCAGGAAATTCATGTTTGCGCATGTGCTCACGTTACTAGTGGTCCGATGGCGATGAAATTGATGGGGAATCGTCACGGGGCTAACCCGCACAATCCCTGAAAATTTCATCAAATCTGTACCATAACTTCATATCCCAAAGGTTTATTATCGAAAATGAACCAAGCTTTACACCTCCTAACACAAATTGACGAGTCTCTGACATTCCGTCAGAATTATAATACCTATTTATTGAAAAATAATAACGATCATAAAAAAAAAATAATAATAATAAATAAACCTACGTAAATTCTGAATCCTAAATAAATGAAGATATAGATTTTTCCTACTTAGGGACTTCTCAAAAATAGGGATTTCTTTTTTTGAAATTGGAAGTTGCGGTTGACACAGTTCTTCTTTAATTTATTCAATAATTTAGTTGAGAGAACTTAGTGCTTCAGTATTAAGTATGTCGTTCATGGAAGGTGTGAAAATTTTCATAAAAAACCACTTCAATGTCAATAAGTCTTAAAAGGCCACAAAGAACTAGTTTTACTACTCACGGTACTAAAGTTGTGAAGTTCCACATAATTTCTTCGGATATTTTGCAAATTTTAATGTTACTTATTACTGAGTCGGAAATAGAAAACCTATTTTTTGCCGAACAAAGCGAAACTATCAAGACCAAGTCGCGGCGCTTTTCTTTATTTTTATCCTTCAAAGAGTCACTTGCAAAGGTTGAGCAATTCCAGTGCTTAGCAATAAAACGGCGCCGAACCTCGTAAAAATGAACTGGTCAAGTCAAAGATACGGATCGACGGTCGTAGTTGGCTGTGACTGAGGCGAGCAAACGTTGATTGCCAAGAGCTACCGACGGTTGGGATAAGTCCTTTCCGAACATTGTATGAGTTCGACTCCCACTTTATCAGAGGCCCTGAAACCTGGATGCCGCTCATAAAAGGTATAGCGAACAGTAAAAACGAATGGCGTTTGGCTCATTAGAGATCTTTGTGAAATTGTGAAACTGAACTAGCTTCATTTAGTTTCAGAGCCTTGTGACTTTCTTACTGAATGAACAGTTAAAGAATCGCGAGGAGAGCAAGATAAGTATTACTACAGGCACGCAAGTTACGAGGTATCTGCATACCTTATTTCAACTTCTACAAGTTTAATTGGAGATCTTCCAACACAAGTTGAGAGTATCCCAAAACAAATTCAGAGTATGTCAAAATAAATTAGAAATTTTTGGCTGTTGACTGGTGGTAGGCGACAGGCAACCAAAGAATCGAAGAACTTTTACCAGGAGCATGCATACTTTACTGGTAAAATATCCATGCCAGGGGGAGGCAAAATTTTCAAAATATGTAAATGGGAAATTAACCGCAAAACAAGAGAACTAGGTAGCTAGTAATAATTGTTTGTTAAATTTACCTTCATGTCCAAAAAGAAAAATTTACATTTTCCAGCATCTACAGGTATATTGTATACCTAGGAACTAAATTGGTCAAGAAATTATTTATTAAATTCCCGTTCTTTAGCTTCTACATTGGAACAGCTCATTCCAATTTGGTCTCTCTTACTTCCATGTAACGTTGCTGACCCTCTCAATCACGATGAACGTAATACGAGCTCAAAATCATGAAATCTAAAACATCATTTTGAAGGGGGAGTTAACGAAGAAAATTTCATGCTCGATTTCAAAGGTTCATTATTGAAAATAATAAACCAAAACAATGGAAGGACTCAATCTAATGAATACCCAGCAATAGGTAGGTACGAGTATGTACCTCAGTCCAAATAATTATACTCTTTTGAATTTCAAATCTTGAAAAAAATTTAATACCTATTTATAAATTTAATATAAAATGTTTATATTTTCTGACTTAGTATTTATTTTGTTGAAATATAGATTTGTTCGAAAATAAAATAAAATCGTTTGAAGTCTTGTTAAAAATATAGTAGGATAGGAAAATAAAGGAAATTTGTTCCGATACCGATAATCGGAAATGTTGATATTTTCTTTCGATAATATCGGTATGTCGATATTTTCTTCCGATATTTTGCAATATAGAAAACAAAACCAAAACAGCTCTTCCTCCAAAATAGTGGTTGGATTATGAGGGAGGCTGGCGGGAAAACAGCTGATCTACGTGTTTTCATCCCTTACTGGTGCTTTTGGGGGAAAATGTCCTCCTCAGGGTTGAGAACAGTCCACATGAGACGTGTAACCAACAACAAACAGCCTAAAGCGATTCAATGGATGGACATAAGGTCATAAACCAGCGGAGAAGTTCCTAAACTTTGAAGTCATTTCCTGAAAATTGAAGGTTTTTGAAGGCAGGTCTTCAACCTTCACAATCGAATAGGACTAGGGAGTTACCTAATGAAACTCTATAAGCTTCTATGCCTTCTACGTAACTCCTTGAGAATTTCGTATTATTTTATCAATAGACGTATATCCCAGCTTGACTCGCGAAAAACGATATGTAATGCGATACGCGGGCGGCAGACAATGATTTATAGGATCTTGATATCTCGGGGACAAAGTCGAGCTACCTCGCGAATCACTGAATGATGTAAACCATTCGGTCGGTGGGTTGTTAACATAATATGAAAGATTTATGCTCGCAGATAGCGTGGGACACCTGAGGAGAGACCATTCTTTAGTAAGGTAGGTACCTTCAGAGAGACCTCTTTAGTGTAGCTGACTAATGAAAGCTCGGCCGTATATAGAAGGCCGCTTTTCATTACAAGGCGGTGAGAATAGATAAATCGAAACGGTCGTTAAAATGAGGACATAATAAACACGGTGTTACGATAGACTCAGGTCAATCAGCAGCTCTTGAGGACAAAGGCGATGGTGACGGAAGACGAACGTGTAATGAGCAAATTTTTAAAGAACCTTTCATTTTTGGCAATTCAACCGATTTTCAGAGATTTTTATCCATAAAATCATAAGGAAGATGTAGGTACTTAACACCTGGTGCCCTTCCCTTATTTGTCAGACACCAAGTCCAAACTAGTTCCTCAAAATTTTAATTTGCGGTTGAAAATCTGTATCTCCACTACTGGGTGGTATTAGAAAGGGATAGAGGGAGAATCCATCACATGACTAAATAATACTCGATATTACTAAATAAAAATACCTACGACTTGGCAATGGCCCTAACTAGGCGTTGGGGGCTAGTCGTTTTAAGAAACACTGAAATGATAAAATATAAAAGTTTCTTGTGGGCAGAAAAATCTGAAAAGCACTGACCACGTGACAACAGTGTGATACTAACCACTAAAACATAGGTTCTAGAGGTCCCCATGAGAAGGTCTTGAGGCGCTGGGGTTAAAAAGTTGAGAATTTCGCTAATTAGACATTTGGCAAGCGTCTGACAGACATGATCCAGGCACCAGGGGATATACAGGGTTTCCAAGAAAGATACGGTTTCAGGATGTTTTTTTGAAGTCCTAGTCGACTTTTCTCTACGGAAAATGAGTGAAAATCTCCTACAAATTGTCTCAAAAACACTAAAAACTACCAAGTTGGAAGTTTGGACGAGAAAAAAACTTATTAGTTACGGATTTAAAAATGTATGTGGTAGCCTATCTGATGGAAAATTTATTGCTCTTTTCAACGGTATCCTCAATTTTTACTTTACATAGACAATTAAGGAAGTTATGGTCATTTTAGTGAGACAAGGTCGAACGAACACACGAAAAAAATGGTAGGAGTGAAAAAACTTGAAAAATCAAGGGGTTATACAGAAATTGCTAAAAGGGATGTTTTATTGAAAATTAGTTGTAGAATCGATTCCTGAAGTTTGGCCCTATCTTTCTTGGACCAAGAAACATCTTCAGTTACATAGCTTCTTCGCATCTACCACCATCTACCAGACAAATTTCAGGGGAATCAGCCCACGAAATCGTGTGGAAAACGTCAACCAAGTGGGTGTAGCACATAGCTTTCACTTATTCAATAATTTGAATGCTCGTGTTCTAAACTGATAAACATCAACACGATCGAATGTTTGAACGAAATCGGACCATTAGATAGTGAGAAATCGATGTTTGGAGGAATTCACATTTCCGCATTACATAAGCAGTAAGTAGGCTCAATGTATGGGGCGAACTGGCCACGATGAAGTTTGCAGGGGACCATTCTTAGGCTCTACCCTGAAAACTTCATCAAAATCGCATGAAAGTTGTTTTGCGTGTGTCAAGGGATCCCGGATGAAGAGGCCGACAAACACGAACACAAATTTCTTTAAAAAGGTCTTAAACGTGAAATGAGAGTAAAAAATGGAAATTTTGATTTTGGTGGGTGAAACAAATATTTTTCCTCCCTAAAAGTAACTATGATAACAAAGCTTCCGTTACCTTTGGCTGATCCAGAAGGACCAGCCAAGAGAAATGCCAAGTCCGTGTGGCACAATATTTTCCTTGTATTCAGTGACTTCAACAAGAAGTTCACGATCATGTTAATATTTTTTCTAACCTAACAAATATCAACGTGATGATGTTTCATCAAAAACGTTTAGGTCCCTACGTTGACGACTTTTAGACGTTTTTAGAGTCGCCATAGCTATTCCGATCGAGATGGAGGCTAGGGGCTAGCTATGGAGGTTGGGGCAACTTCCCTCCAAATTTGAACCGTCTCTGACCACTAGATCGTGAGAAATCCGCCTTTGGCTGCTATTGATCCGTCAGGCCAGAAATTCATGAAGGACCATTTACGACCATATCAGCCAGAGTCAGAAATCTTGGAGTCAGAAATATTCAAAATCGAATTATTTCTTCACTTTACGTTTCCTTCTCCATAAATATGAAGACAAAATTGGAAATCCAGAAAATAACGGGAATTTATACAATACCTTATTTTCACCCAAAGTGCTCCTTATAAAATAAATTTGCGACCGTAAAAACCTGAGGAATCCACATAGTTAAAAGTCTAAATGGTGCAATTTAAAACAATAAGCTACACACGACCAGCGGTACACGGAAAGAGAAATCGGCGCATGAAGGCAGGCGGTCATTATTGTCCAGTTACATGAACAAATAGTTGTGGGTCAGCTATGCCCCTCAGTTGTGGGGGTCTCCACAAGGATCTTGGTTTTTAAACGACATTTCAAAGGTAAACCGCGGTGAGATCATTTCAAGCGCGCGGCCGCTATTACTGGAGAATTTGAGGCTTTCTAGGCCCCTTCGATGAATATTTTAGGTTTCACCGTCCGGTAAACGGCTGAAGGTAAATTAGGGCTGACAACGAAACTTTTTGTCTTGCGTAGTCAGTGAGTGATAGGAATTCGTGTGACGTCAAGAGTACCATTTCCAGTCAAATAGCATGGATTAGTGAGCTAATTTTCGATTTTTTTTCCTTCCTTTTCTAGATAGGTAATTTAAGGGTTATGAGTCATCTTCAAAGGGAATTTCGCGATCATTCCGAATATGGCTGCCATATTATGTTCAAATCCTTGTTTACCTAAAATATTCATTTCCAAAAAAAAAAAAACTCGAAAAACACTTCCGGTCTATAAAATTAAAATTTTTCAACAAAAACCTCAGAACACACTTCTGGTCTTTAAAATTAAATGTTTTTTCTCTTCGGCGTTGTTTACATTCCCTATAAAGATTTTTAGCAACAACGGGTTTCAGATCATCATTTACCAAAATGCTCGGATAACGTGTACGGCTATTGACAGTAGGTACTCGCAATTGGTCGCATAGGTCGCATTGGCTCTTGTTTATGATTCTTGAGCAGTACATAAATAAACACGTATTTTGAAAGCTATTTTCGACCATTAATTTTCAACATTTGACCGTCAAGAGTAATTTTGGCCAGCGAACTCATCTTTTCTTTTGACATTCTTGACATTTTGAAAATATTTCTAGACCCATTTCAAAAGCTTCATTTTCTTCGAATACTCGAGTTTCTGTCACAAAGGTGACAATAGCGAAAAAACAGTCAATTTGCGTTGAGCTTACATCTGAGTATGAGCCACGTTGAACTGTTGGGCGATCCCCCCTAAGCTCAATGAGTAGCCAAGTCTTCGAAACAAGCTGTGAACGTCCCTTTGGAGGGAATTTGATCAGGTCTTCGCCTCTCAGTGCGTAAATTTAGCACCAATTGGACAAAAACCAGAATATTTGGAAAATTGCAGGGAACGACGTGCTGAATTTGAATAGGTATACCCCATAACAGAGTCACAGAGCAGTATTGATGGGGTTTCTATTAAAATTTTAATACAAAGGAGAAATAACTCACAGAACTGTCCAGTTCTTCTCTATCTTAATCATTCAATTCAAAAACTTGTTGAATGTAAGTCAGAACCAATGCTGAAAACTTGACATCCTGAAATGCGAGTTTTCAGTTCTGGCCTTTTGCTGTACAAAAAAATTACTCTGGTGTACCAGCAACATTTCAATGATAATCACAGGTTTTGGTATCATAGGACACAGAGAAAAGAAAATCTCAGACATGGTTTTGGATGTGTTTTAGAAATTTTTCACCGAAGGAGTTTCATTCATTATATTATTCTGTCAACCAACCTTTGGTTTTTTGTGGCTGGGATTGACAAACGGACAAAAACACAACCGGGAATGTTAGTTTTCGTTACTTTTTTAAAAATTTATTCTATGAGAATAATTTATTAGCAGGGACGTATCAATGAAAATCAATGCTTTTGGTATCTCAGAACGCAAAAAGAAAATCTCAGACATGGTTTTTAGAGGTATTTTAGACATTGTTGATCGAAGGAGTTTCATTACATAAATTTTGTCAAACAACTTTTGCTACCAACAACAACGAGGTGAACATGGCATTTATTGGCGAGAAATATCTCGAACTGGCCAGCAAATAAAATACACAACTAAGTCGTTCTGAAAAATTTTGGCTGAAAAAATAAATGGCTTTTATGATTTTCGACCACTTTTGACGACCGACGAAAGGACGAAAATCCAACCGGGAATGGTAGTTTTCGTCACAATTTTTGAGTTTATTCTGTGAGGATAATTTATTAGAAGGATACAAAAGAGGGGGGCAAAACTCTCGTTTTTCTTAACTGGGAATCAAACCCCTGGTGAACGGTTCAGAAAGTGCGGTGCCTGGCGGCTAGGCCACGGAAAACCGTGTTACTCAAACTATGAAATCCGGAGAAGAAGAACATTACGGAGATCGAGAATACATCAGAAGACGTGGATGGACTGCCGAGTTATCCCTGACAATGGATCGCGGCCAACGGACGTTTTTTCCTGTTCCCTCGCCCCTGTGGGAAACGTCATTTAGCAGAGATAGTTATCCAAAGAGCGATTTAGATTTTCAGGACCCTTGTGGGAATTTCGAGGGGTCGCGGATTCAGTTCAGCATGAAAGCGGCCTCGGACCGGAACCGCCATTTTGACAGGTCAGAAGCATCTTTCGGATTCCCTTTACTTTTGCTTCCTCACTACCGAAAGTAGGGAAGCTATGGGTGATTCTCCCATTTCAGACGAAATGGGGGGTTTCAAAAATCACGTAATAGGATTTAGGTTTTCGAAGGAAATGTTTTCATGAGTCCCTTCTAGTTATGCTAGTAAACATGCCTACGAGAAATCCCATAATAGAAATTCGTTGTCCAGAAGATACAGGACCTTGATTGATATCACTATAATGAGGGAAATTTGCCCAGAAAGTTATTCCCTCGCGTGTTTGTTATTCCCTCACTCGACATGATATGAGGGAATAACGCATCAGGGAATAATATTTTGGATGTTTTATGAAAGTGTATCACTCCACATGTATTTTTCAGGAAAAACGAAAATGGCTCCTTCATAATTTCGTTCTAAATGGGAGAATCACCCCTATCCTATTCGTCGAAGAAGTACTTGTAAAAAATGTATCCACCAAAATAAAAATTTCCACTTGCTATTTTTGTTTTAAAACTTTCTGAACAAGTTTGGCTCCGTGTGTGTTAGTGGTCAATTCCTCCTCCCAGGCAAGACTGTACGAAATTATGTCACCGATGGTGCGGGGTAGCCCCTGGACCGTCTCCTATTAATTTCACCACCTTGACCAGTAGAGTGTGCACATGCAAAACGTGAATTTCCTGAAACCAGATACGGTTTCTCAGTTCGGGAAGAAGGAACCGATTTCGCTCAAATTACAAGGGTAGTTGGGGGCTGGCTCTTAGACATTTGCCTGTGAGTTTTGTTCATTATAGCCACTGCGCATGCGCAAACTTGTAATTGGTTGTCACAGGCAAAATTCCGGGAGTTGATTTTGGTGAAATTCGCAGGGATTAGTGCGGGTTAGTATCTTGATCGAACCAATGGTGGCGTGTGCTCTTGAGCAAACGTGATGTTCCTGAGACAACGGTTTATCAGTTCCTGATGAGCTGATTTGGCTCAAATTCGGAGGGTGGTTGGGGACTGGCTCCACTAACTACTACGTCCCTGTCACCAAAGTTGAGAAGCTATACTGCTGGCCATCCAACTTGGCAGGCGTTTTTGTATTATCAATGAATTGTAAGTACAACTAGAGCTAAGATTTCTCCTAATCCTTCAAATAATAGGTCTTCGAGATGAATAGTAAGTATTGAAGAATTTATTGTACCCAACACTGGATGAGCCAAATTTCAATTGGTACTCCATGGGTTACCAGCGATTTACCGGGTAATTTTCATTATTTTTCAAGTTTTTGAAGATGTATCTTAAGCTTAAATCGAAAACTAGATTTTAAGTATCTTTTTAAAAAGAGTAAAGATTACTCTAAGATAAGAAAGAAAGCCCTATTAGGCTCGTAGACGGACGACCTTTTTGAAAACATAATTTTAGTTTTATGGTGACTTTCGATAGCGTTGTCATGATTTTGCGATAACCGATCAATGACTCTTCATCCCAATTACCTCCACTTCTGCCATTAGTATTTTATGAAGAATTATGTTCTAGTTTAAAGGTAGCTAGCTAATCTATTCGCCGAACGACCATATATTCTGGTTACTGTTGCTCGTAGACGTTTTTGCTTGATTGCCATCCTTAACGCAAGCGATATTCATAAGAGAAGAGGTTATAAAGAGTTCCACTGTAGCCTAAAGCTAGGGCCATCCCTTACGAATGAAGGTTCCCTATGAATTTGATTACCATTATTACGCCAGTACCCATTTTTTCCGATATCCTAGTAGGTAATTAATCAATAGGTAAGTAATATGCATAACGTTTCGAAGAGCCTTTCGTTTCGCTCCCAGCCAGGAGGCGCCGGTAGATGGTGGGATAGTCGGGCTGCCGTAAAATAGGAAGCAACATTGTTAGGTTTCCTGCACACCAACTTAATAAGTAATCATCATTACGGCAACCGGCACCGACAAAAACGATGAGTAACATTAACTTGCATGTCGAGAATGGCAACATTAATCACTCCTATGAATGTAATAGCATTCGAACGACGACATAGATACAAGGCAACTATAATTTAGTGCCGATCTCACCTTCGCTAAGTACTAGAATGTATTGATGCTTAGAGAGTCTAGGCATCCACCAGACAGACTATTATCTATCCAGAGATTTTCCAAGCGATACTAAAGATTTCGAACATATTTGAAAATCACCTTTTTTCAGAATCTCCGTGAGAGAAAAGAAGTTTATTGGAGTTTTGAATACAAGTATAAATTTTCGATGAAAATTTTAGTAATCTACAGAACTTTTGGAAACACTGGAAAACAGTAAAGCTTACTCACGAAAGCATAAAATAGACGTACATATCCCACATAATTTCCAGGAAATTTCACTACAGGTAATTTTCACACAATCTGTTGATTTTTTTCGAAACTGACAAACATCAACACGGTTGCGAATTTGTTCCTCATTAATAATAATTTATTTACCACCACGTTTTGGGGCGTAAATCCTGAAAAATGCATTTATATGCACTGAAGTCCAGAATATGCAACAAACCCTAAAATATGCATTAATATGCAAAATAAAATATGTATTTTTGAAACCAGCTTTGTGAGAAACGGATAAATACCTTAGAATCTTTTGAAAACTCCTTAAGGAAAAGAATTATGTCATTACAGGAAAATCCCATCCCTGCTCATTAAGTTTTTGGCTTTTTTGCATTCGCCATAGGTCCCACGAAACCAATAACGAAGTAATTCATAGGCATCCATTTGAGGGGCAGCCCCCAACTACCTTTGGAATTGAAGCTAAATTGGTTCATTTGGAATGAAAAACCATTGAGGTTCGCGGGCGATGACATTAATAGGGGGCCGTCTAGGGACTACCCCACACAATATCTGAAAATTTCATCATAACTCGGAACATGAATTTTGTACAGTTTTGTCCGGGACAAGGAATTGCCACAGGCAGTTGAACAAGCAGACAGACCGACAGGCAGGCAGACAAGGAACCAAAATTGTTCAGGAAACTTCTAAACTCAAAAAGAAAGCGGAAATTAAGATTTTGGGAGGCAACTTTTTTTCTGATTTCTTGCTGGCATACTGGTACGGCTTCCGTACCTTCGGTGTTTAGCGAGAAAGCAACAGTATAATATATAGCTTCCTCACAAAAGCATAAAATTGACGTATGCATCGACACAATTGTGAATTTGTTCCCCATTTGTATTATGTTTTGTTGTTGATTTTTTTGCAAACCAATCACGATGGAATTCATTGGCAGCCGTTTGGGCGCGAACTATCCTCAAATTTTACTTCACATTTGGGTTATCCCTTGAGCAAGTAAAGGGAATTTTAAATTCAAAACTTAGGAACCATCTCGTCTGGTGCATTGAGGGCGCTACATTTCAATTTTGAACACCCCCAATCAATAGATGTCCATACATTTTTGGTGATTTAATTTTTAGTTGCAACAGGTAGTAGGGTCTAAACTCTGAACACTTCAGGCTAAATAATTCAAGTTCGTTCTTTCTAGCACCTTAGCAACTTCCAAGTACATAGCGAATTTTCGGCTTAAATTTTTATTCTTCAAACTATTTGTAAGGTTTTATGAGATCCATGAAAACATGCATAACAGATACCGTAATATGCGCACAGCATGCATTTCTAATCTGTTGTAAAGGGGTCATTTT
>JAEMON010000006.1:10694853-10716482 GCA_030264115.1 Lygus lineolaris | reverse complement strand
TTGAAAATGACCCAAAGGCATTTTGAACTGTGGAGTTCCTCCAAAATCCGGATTTCATGAATCGTAGGACCCCCAGCTACATTCAGATTGGTTTCACTACGAAGTGGCTGAAACGAAATATCCCCTATAATGAGGGTGTAATCACATCGTGAGGATTCGCAACACACATGAGAGAGCGATATTTCTACATAGTGTGTAATCCGTATACGGACTTGACCGCTGTGGGGTTTATTTTGACCTCATTGCGGCCTGTGTGGGTCGGATGAGATGATTCCTTCGCGAAACCCGCCAATCACCGTATGACTCGCGAGGAACTGGCCGACTAATCACCATGACCGACGGACCTATTAAAATCTTAATTCCACCTACGGAACAAAAACTCCATTTACAACTTTCCCAGGCAAAAGCCACGTCCTTCGATGTCTGATGAATCAAAGAAATTTTACAAAACGGACCCCTATGAAGGGGTCGAGTAGGTTGTGGTCGTTTTCCCAACGACTTAACTCACAACAAAAAGTTCCAGTCATGCAGCATTTTTCATAAATCACTACACTGCAAAAGGCTGGCCTATGAAATCGTTCTTCCTTTTGACATTCCTGACATGTTTGCACAATTTTTGATTTTTCAGACCACCCCACAAGGCCATTATCGCCTAATTTAAGACAATATGAATACCTACAAGAAGAGATCAATCGACAGATCCTAAGCAGAGCAGCAACATGTAGGCTGAAAAAATACGATCACGATCAAACATTCGACAGACGTGATTTTGTTCAAATCTGCTCACCTGGTAATTAACCCTGCAACGCCCATAAGATCCCCTCTCGAAATATTTCGTCATCCTCTACAATTCTGGTTTATTAAACAAAAAATGCCTGAAATTCATCGAAATTTATTCGGGTGTGACTCTGGGCACAGCGCAGCAGAAATACTTATGCAGGGTGGTCCCACACGTAACGGACCTAGTTTGAGGTCTAATGGGAAATTTCACGCTGATCACGAGTATACCACATATTAAAGGTCCTTGAATAAATCTTGACCACTTTTTTTCTCGCAAAAAACCACTTTTTTCGACGTTTTTTGAGTGTTTTGGTGCAAAAACAATGAAATTATCTAGAAAATCGAATGAAAACACGGAATAAACTATGTAGGAAATTAAATTCTTTGTCGAATGAGACCTACGCCAGCTCTCAAGATTGTACCTACGGTTTTTGGCAAATTTTAGAAGTTTTGATCTGTTGATAAATTGCTTGATTGAGAAGGTAGGCAGGTAGTATGAACTTAAAATTTAGGTTTAAATGTTTTTATTGGAGCTTCGGAAACAGCATTATTTGAGATTCTCAAAAACTGTAAGTAATACTTACTAGGTAGGTATTACTGCGTCATCTCGTTGAGCCCACCGCCAGCATTAATGCATTCAACACTTCGATGAGCCACTGGTGTTAATTTTATCAACAATTTATTTTTGGCAATTTATCAACAGATCAAAACTTCTAAAACTCGCAAAAAATCGTAGGTACAATCTTAAGAGCTGGCGTCGGTCTCATTCAACGCAGAAAGAGAAAAAAAAGTGGTGAAGATTTATTCAGGGACCCTTAATATGTGGTATATATTCGTGATCAGCGTAAAATTTCCCAAAAGACCTCGAACTAAGTACGTCACGTTTGGGACCACCCTGTATACTGGAAAATGAATTAAATTAAAATGTAAAGTAGGTAAGTAATGAACATTGGAAGCAATGAGTGCTATTCACTTATGTGATTCCTTTTAATTCGCCGAATATGACTAGGTACATACCCGTCCCTCCTTTTATGCCCAATCATTTCATAAATTATGCAGAATTATTGCATGTTTCTCCAATAGAAGGATAATAGTATGTTTTGTTTTTATTCCCTTCGACATAATTGAGACTTATGTGAAGCTCATAACATTGCTGGATCAGTAACGTGAAGGAAACCTCGTTACCCCATAATATTTGAACCTACGTACCCTGTAGATAATATGTAGCTGTAGCCTATACATTTGACGAATTTGGTGGAAATATACCTTCCTCAAGCAGCTTCAACGTAAGAATTCACATGGTGAAGATGGTGAAAAAGCCGTCTACAAGAATTCGTAGGAGACCGTTTAGGAGATCTACTAGTATATAAATTGGATGAATTTTGTGAGGAAGTCGTTTATGTCAATAGATCGAATGTGTAGCAAAGTGATTTTCAGTAATAAAGACTTGAAAAAGAAGAACATCTGAATTGATACACGTGTTTTTACGGTATTTTTGATCAACCTAGCGAATCGGAGGTTGTTTGGTACAAATCGAAGACAGCAGAAAAGAAACGGCTCATTCATTCAGGCGAGTTTTTCCCACGACTTGATCGACGATGTGTAACTGTCCGTTCAACAGGTATCAGAACGCATTACGAGTCAATATTGATAGTTGGTCGTTGGGAAGATATGCGGATGTGTGTGGGGGACATGGGAGGGGAGAGGTGGGAGGCTAAAAAAAAGAAGTTCCAGTTGTTCGCAGCATGAGTTGATGAGCGAATTTTCAAAGAATCGTTTCAACCAATTTTGTGGTGATTCTTATAGTAAATTCTGCGTTGATTCCGAATATACCATTTGTGTTCCTATGTTTAAGATGGTAAATTACACGGAAAACCCCCACAAACTTCATTTTATTCAAAATCATTTTTTAGAAGCTTTTTTCAAGAATCTCAAATCCCGTATTTTACACTTTTTTGATGATAATAACCCAAGTTAAAAAGATTCAGTCACCTAACCTAATCTCGACAAATCTTCTCAACACCTCCCGAGGTAGTCACAAAATTGTCCACAGTGTACAGCATTTGTCGATGTAGCTTCCTTACAGAACACCTCGCTTGCAAAATATGGCGGCGTTCATCATCAAGTTTTGAACAACAGATACAGGAAACAGTGTTACCAGGAATTAATGCATCCTTGGAAACCCCAAGAAGAACTTCGATGATGTGCTTCGGCGGATCACTTCGAATTCTGACCTCCTGAAATACCTCGTTCTCAGAAGGTCCAAAGAAGGCCGGCATGTGCGTACCTGAAGAGGCGCCCCACGGCCGATTTCAAGAGAAAAACAGACGACACGAGCCATCACCAAGTGTCAAGAGAAACAGAATTTTCTGGGAAAGGCCTAAACCTGCTCATATTTATATCAGCATTTCCAGGATGGTCAATGTAATTTGTCAGCAAAGAAGTACAATCCGAATCTGCAATAACAAATAGGGTCTCCTCTTATGAAAAATCAACCCAACTCAAAGGTTAATGGTCCTTCTATGAACTAAAACTTCCCACTCCCTCAGGAGCTATTTTCGAAACACAACCTGATAATCCAGTCAACCCAAGATATGACTTCTAAGAATACTTCGACGAAGCAACTTGTCTTGAAGTTTCAAACTGATTTTACGACCCTTCCAACGAGAAGGACTAGCTACCTGCTCATCTGACCACATGTCTTCTATTACTACGAATTTCCAATATCGCCATCTACTCTATATTTTGAAAATTTCTTAATGGAAATACGTTTCAGACCATTCTAAAACGACTCCTGAAATTTTAAACTTTTGCGTAGGTATGTATATGGAATTGAGAAAAAATCAAAAAAAAATTTAAATTGTCAATAATATCGAAAGAAAGGATGAGTTCGTTGGCCAGAATTTTTGGAGTACTCCAAGGGGTCAAATTTTGAAAATTTAGAGTCAAAAAGTGCTAAAAACGTGTTTTTTGAGGTTTTTGGTGTGAATTACCATCTTAAACATAGGAACATAATATGGTATAATATTCGGAATCAGCGTGAAATTTCCTATAATGACCACCCACCAAATCGGTTAAAATGATTCTTGGAAAATTCGCTCAAAAACTCATGCTGCATGAATGGAACTTTTCTCACTCGATGTAGTTTTCAACAGCAGATCAAATGAAATTTATAGTCCGTTTGGAACCTCTTCATTCGTTCTCGTTAATTCCTCAGGACAATCTAAGGAGAGACTTCTCGGAATGCAGGTAATCCAATTGACTCGAAGTGGACTGGATCGTGGTCATTCTATTAGCCTTCCGAAGTGCGACACTCCTGCTCAGGTATTGTCGTCCATTGGTCACAGAAGATGTGAGAAGACCACCTTCTTTCACCCTAACATACGCGAATCACGTTTTTTTCTTCTCTTCCGTGGGTGGATCCTGCTTTATCCGTCGCCCTGTCGCTAAAATCACTGGATCGCGTTATTCGGCCCTTTGTGGGGCGCTAATCAGGCGTCGACGAATTCGCCGTTTCGCGCGAGTGGCGCCCAGTGCGGTCTCCTCGGGTCTCTGAATAGCACCCGATCTTCCCAATAGGTACATTGATGTAATTTATAATGGGTAAATACATACGCAGGATACAATAGAAATTGTGGGCCGAAATCCCATTTTGTAGGGAAAATTATTTTGTAGATATCGATCTTTTTAGGGGAGAAGTAAATAATGGCTCTTCTCTTATTTTTGGTTACTATTTATTCACCAATCGTCTCCTTTTTCTCCGTGGAATAGCGCTTTCGTAAGCCAGCTTTCGTCCACAGGCCTCATCAGAGCTTAAGCTATGCTTTAAGGTGTCCTGCTTAGGAAGTTTTATATGGTTTTTAATTACAAACAAGCCGTAACTAAGTATATGTAATTCCGACAGTTTTCACTCCACGAAAATCGTTCACCAGTCGTTGGAATCGGCTAATTTTATAGAAAGTTTTTACGTAATAACAAATTAAAACTACTTTATATAAATCATACTTTGCAGACATATCATAACACTTCTTGATACCTTTATGTAGCAACGTTCACCACTTTATTTCAATTTAAAGTGCTAAGGGTCACATTGGGACATGATTCTTTTTGTTCGTTGATTTTAGGACAAGGGTTTAATGAGAGAAAATTTCTAATCCGACCTAAGGGCTGTGGGATCTGGACAACCAACCGTTGTGGAACCGTGCAACGCACGGGTAACCGGCTAGTAATATAATATATTATTGAATCCCTATTTCCCTATGTTAGGCAATATTTTCACTGAAACTAACATTTAATACACTAAACTGTACCTCATTACATGCCATTTGTAAAATCATATCAATTTATTGTGAAAGATTATGTCAGGTAGGTGGTGTCCATCCCATGGCCCTTCAGATCACCTGATTTGAACATGTGTGATGTTTTCTTGTGGGGGTATCTCAAATCACGTGTGTACACTCACAAACCCTTCACATTGACCGAACTGAAGGATGCAATCATCAGCTTCAATCGATGCTGAGATGATGAATCGGGTGATGGCAGATTTTCTGCATAGGCTGGAAAACTGCAATCAGCACGATGGACACCACCTGCCTGACATAATCTTTCACAGTTGATATTATTTATAAATGGCATGTAATGAGGTACAATTTTATGTATTAATGTTAGTTTTCAGTTTAAAAAAAAAATAATAATAATAGTAAATAACAGGATTGTTTCATTGAAAAACGTCAGGTCTCCATCGGTAACCCTGTATAAGATATTATCGAATGCTTTTCTTCCCTTTAGAACCATTGGATTTTTAATTCTTTTTAAATACAAAGATGTAGAAGACAAATTCTGGGTCGATAAGATCAACCACAGCATAAACCCCCAAAACCATACAAAACCCCTATTTTCGCCCACTCCATCTCATGACGACCGCATGGATCATGTACTACTCTACGAGTTCCTTATAGTATTATAGTATCCACAACTCGCCGTTAGGTGCGTGCAAAAAAAAAAAGAAAAAAAAAAGCAGACTCAACAGGATATGAAGGAAGGCGAACCTGTCTGGAGGCTGCAATTGATTTTGCGGAATGTCGGTGGACCGACGTCGTGACGTAAGTTTTGATTGGTCGGACTGGAGGCTTGGCTCTCACGTAACCCAAAGCTCAGCTTCTGCACTTACCTGCAAAAACCAAAACAAGGAAAATTTAATACATTTTACCGGAATGAAATATTTTGTGAGGGAAACACGTATTGTTCTCTACAGGAAGGACATTCGGGCAAAATTTTTTTTTTTAAACATAATTATGAATGATTCTTATAGGAATTTTTGCCCTGATTCTAAATACATACTATCGCGATATAAGTACATGAAATAGCCAGTTATCTGCGAAAAATGGGGTTTTTCTGGCCAAAACTATGTTCAGGACGATTCCTATACGAAATTTTGCGGTGATTCCGAATATACCCCATGTTCCTATACCTGAAATAGTTAATGAGAAAGTTCACATTTTGGGCCATTGGATTGGGAGCTGAAAATTGGGAAACGGGGATTTTAGAGAGTGCCGAACCCGAATTTTTAAACAAATTGTTAACCATCAGATAAGTGATCATACCTAAGGCTACAAAACGATGATCTGTATACTTTACAATCGATCTGCATTGTAAATTGAACACAAGGAAAATACAATTTAGGTAGGTATATGATTGTATGTAGTATACAATGGCATGACTCTTGTTCACTACGTGAACATTGTCCGTCGTGGTGATTTGTGAAAGGTTTTCAGACGTCTAAAATCATCTAACTTGGACAATAAAATTGTCCAACCTCAGAAATTCCAAACCCAGAAATTTGAGAATAATTATATAATTTATAAAACTTCTTGGTTGATAGAAAAGCTTGATTTTCTCCATCATGACTGCTTATAATCTCCTCAATAAAAATTATCAAGAAATTTAGTGCATGTTTCTTTGGTATTGGAAGGTGATTGGGAGCTTTCAACAAAAGAATTATTATGAACAAATACTGTGATTTGAATGTACTCCCGAAGAATTAATCACTGATGCATAATAATCTAGATCAATTTCAGATAAAGAATTCACATCATCTGCGAGCACTTTGATCCAAATAAGGTCAGCATAATTATATCACTTATTTTTGACAGTCTAATCATTTGAAGTGAAATTCGGATGGAATCTCATCAGCTCGTCGAAAAGGTAGGATGAGGAGCCTTGAAAAAAAAAATTAATCGTATTTTGACGTTCGGTACCTTCCTATCGCCGCATCGGGAGATGCTTCTGATGGTAGCTGCGGGCCTGCAGGCAGATGCGGACAGAACCAATCTAGATCTCTTAAAGGAGTTAACGAACTTGTGTTCCCTTCATCTCGCTTCAATGACATTTTAAATTCAATAAACCTACTCGTATAGCCTACTTACTTGCCTACTGTTTTATTTTTCGATCAGTTCCTCATTTCCACTGCCAACTTTCTTCATCACTCAACCTGAAGGGTAAGAGGAAATAACTACACAACTTGGAATAGTACTCCCAAACTTTGTACATATTTCGGACCATCAAGACACATTTTTCTTTTAGCGAATTTTCGAGGAAAATGGAGCTATTGCAATGGCTTCACAATTAAGATAATGCAAATTTTTGAAAAAGACTTTTGTCGTCAAAATAGAAAAACAGTAGGTATACAGGTAGGTCTCTCATGACACAAACGAAGACATGCCAATACAGGAGTACCATGCTAGAGCAAAAAAAAACCCTAAAATAGGCAAGCAACTTAAGGACTTAAAAGACCCCTATACAACCACTAAAAAAAGAAAATACCACAACAGTATCAATCACAAGTTACTGTTGTGGTATTTTCTTTTTTTAGTGGTTGTAGAGGGGTCTTGTGAGTCCTTTAGTTGCTTGCCTATTTTAGGGAGTTGTTTTTGCTCTGGCATGGTACTCCTGTTTTGGCATGTCTTCGTTTTTGTCAAGACAGACCTACCTGTATACATACTGTGCGACCCGAAACGTTGAAATATAATGGATTTATATTATTATAGCTTAATAAGATGCATACACATGTACAAAAGTGTAGCTTAATAAGCACATTTAATCCATTGAGATTGTGGTCTTGGTGATGTTCATTATGGTCATACAATGTGATTATTGCATAATAAAAGAGTAAATGACAGCAAAGAGCGCGGGTGGCCTACAAACAATAGCCCCACCTCATTCAGGATCTCAGGAGAATTAATGTGTTCCAGAGACAATCAATCTTCATTACAACGCGTGTAGAGGCCGCCCGATGTATCGATGAATGATCGTTAGTGAAACAGAAAAGTTCATGGGAATCCCATCAAGAGGAATAAGTCGAGGGGAATAAGACGAGAGGAATAAGACGTCGGTGAGGGACTGAGGGAATCGGTCCAGACCTCATTAGAACCGCGTCGGAGCGAATATGCCCAAAGCAGCTTTCGGGATCAGTCATTTTTTTCACGGTTGGCGCTAATGAATCAACAAGAGTGACGGCGAATCGAGGAAGAAAAGTTGGACGGATTGATCCGTAGAAGGCGCGGATTGCGTCATCATTGAGAGAGAAGTGTGGAAAAATCTGGGGAGAAATTACTTCCTAACTATACGGCGAGCTGCGACCTATGAGGCAGCTGTGGTAGAACGTTCATCGCGGGAAATGGGTTAATCACAATCGTGATGCGAATTTGGGCAATCAATATTGAGTAATGCGAGGCATCGCAGTTTTATCAAACTGCGATGCCTCCTGCGTAATGACAACCACGGGGTAAAGGAAGCTTCTGTACAGGTCTGAAAGCCAACTACCTATTATTCAGGGGTACCTGCTGAAGAATAGATCTCTGGTAGTACCTGGAGGGGTACTGGAAATGGTGTAAAATTACAAGTACACCAATGGAGTAATGTGGGCCAAAAGACGGTCACCTATACTAACAGGCCAAATTCATTTCTCCAATTGGTATAGAATCTGGGCCAGCAAGGGCTCCTAAGCCTGTATAAGTCTATAGGATAAAAGTAGTAGTATTAGGTTAATAAGGGTTTTAATCATATCAACCTAATACTCTACTTTTTTTCCAAGACAAACATTTTATATAGGCGTAGGAGCGAAGCCAGGAACTGGAAAGTCATGGATGAGTTCACAGGGAGTGATCACCAGTACATAACTTTTGATCTTCTGTTGTCAAATCAGGAGAGACGTGCCCCAGGAGGAGAGAATTACCAGGTCAAAGGATGGAACTTGGGTAAATTAGAAAGGGAAAAAATGATACAGGTCCTGCAAGATGGGAATCAGCTTCTGGCAGCAAGAAAACACTGTCAGCAACCAGATCCCAGGTCCCAGGCTCAGGGTGTGCGCAGCGTTGCGAATATTTTGGATGCTAAGGTTGTAGTTGATGAGACAATGAGGATCATCACAAAAGCCCGCAATGCGTCAATGCCCAAGAAAATAGTAAAACCAGGCAAGCCCCCAGTCTACTGGTGGAATGAAGACGTTGCTAAGCTCAGGAGGTTATGTAACCAATTAAGGCGTAGAGCTCAGAGGAGTAGAAGAAGAGACAATTGGCAACATAATATACAGGAAGAGTTCTCAGAGGCTAGGAAGAAGCTACGCCATGAAATCAAGAAAAGCAAGGCCGACTGTTGGCAAAGAATTATTGATGAAATAAATGTGGACACATGGGGTCGTGCTACAATATCTTATAAAAGAAGTCTCTTACAGTATCTTGTAAAAGAAGATACTCTTAGATCGGAGAAGAGAGAGAGGTGGTGCGGTCCGACTACCTGCAAAGAACTGAAGATGCACCCTAGGACTCAGCCTGAAGTAATGTGTTGAACAGTTTCAGGCTGAGATCCAACGTGGGGGAAAAGAAAGGAGGTGTTTTTTTAGTGGGTTTGAATCCCACATAACCTGAATGAAGATGGACGCGGACCCTTCAGGTATCTTATGAGATCCAACTACATCTGTGGATCTTGAAGATTTTCTCACCTGCCTACGTAAAAAAAAGGAGCGAAAGCTAGTACTGCCTATGTTAATGGTAGGTACAAAAAAAGTTCCATTCATGCAGCATGAGTTGATGAGCGAATTTTCAAAGAATAGTTTTACCCAATTCGGTGGGTGATTCTTATAGAAAATTTCACGCTGATTACGAATTATACCATATTATGTTCCTGTGTTTAAGATAGTAATTTACACCAAAAACCTCAAAAAACACGTTTTTTTAAGCGATTTTTGAAACTAAATTTTCAAAATTTGACCCCTTGGAGTACCTACTCCAAAAATTCTGGCCAACGAACTCATCCTTTCTTTTATATACTTATACGGAAAGTGTTGATTTCAGGGATCTTTTTAGAATAGTCTGAAACGGATTCCCATGAAGAAAATTTCCAAAAATTTGCATCACAAAAATTTTTGAAGCCATTGCAATAGTTTAATTTTCTTCTTCGAAAATTCGCTAATAAGTTATTATATACATAATCTCATTTCACGCAGATTGAAAAGTATGAGTATGAAAATTTCAATATCATTCAGTTAACGGAATGACATCATTTCCTTTTCGTTTGTCGAAGAACGAAAATTTTTCTTATTACTTAGAATTATAATATTTGTGTGAATAAAATAATCAAATTTGAATAATAATGCGTATGGTATCGAATAAACAGGGTGTAGGTATGACGAATTAACAGTGCATGTGTGATTTTAATTTGAATTCACGTGATTTTATGATAATTTAAAGCAAGTCCGGTTCTACCTGCAGTCTTGCCTCAAAAATAAAGTCACTGGCGAAAGATAAATTTCTTGATAATGTATTCCTCATCTTGGCGGCATTTGCATGAATTATTGATACAACGTTGGAAGAATGCTGATATTAATTTTCCTCCTGGGTGCTGATTTTTAATTACGAGTGCGCATGATGCTTCTTCGTCCGATAAAATAAATAAGGATCCCAAGATTCGGGCTCGTGTCATTAGAAAGCTAATTTGCCACTATAATGGTAGGGCCTGGGACGATTAGCGGTGACTGAATTATCACCCCAAAGAAGTTTAAAGGAATTAATGCTATAATAATACGTCTTCGAGAGATGAACGCCATAGGGATGGTTTTCCGAGGGACCTATTGGCTGGATTCGGATGGTAAGGCCGAGCCGGGCCTGGCAATTAAAATTTCTTCGAGTTTCGGATCTCATCATTAGAGGAACGCCGTGTTATTTGAATCGTGCAAGAATCGTAATAAGACTGTAACCTGATCATCTAGAGAGGCAAATACGTGATGACGACCACTCTATTCGAATTAAGGGCGAAAAGTTGTTTGAAAAAACGGACAGTTGGGCAAAACACAGTTACATAGATGAGAAAACTTTCTCAACATTACGTCATCTTCGGCTAATTCCGGATACAATTATTATACCCACATTCCTTTTATTTTTATTTGATTTCTCATTTTTTCATTTTTCAAATCATATCATAGGGGGATTTTCCCCCTTACGAATGGCATAGCAAAATTTACAAAAATATTGGGTAGTTCAAAACGATCTCATGAATTAAGCCAAACCTCTTTGTTGGCAATGAAAAAAAAGAAAAATTACACAAGGCAAAACGAGACGTGAAGAAGAAGAAAAACATGAAGAAAACCAGAAGACGAAACAGAACGTGAAGAAGAATGAAGACGAAACAAGACGTGATGAGAACCAAAGACAAAAGAAGACTTGAAGAAGACAAAAGACGAGGGTGGACGTTAAGATGGCAGAAGAAGAAACAAAGCGTGAAGAAGACGGAAGACAAAACAAGCCATGAAGAAAACAAACACGTGAAGAAAACTGAAGACAAAGCAGGACGTGGAGAAGTCAAAAGATGAAACAAGCGTGAAGAAAACAAGAGAAAACGTGAAGAAGAAGCAACAAGATTTGAAGATAACAAAACAAAAAATTACAAAACAAGACGTTAAGAATGCAGAACACGAAACAAGACGTGAAGAAAGCTGAAGACGAAACAAGTAGTGGAGAAGACAGAAGACGAAATTGTACGAGTGCGTCTTACAGTACCAAAACCAATAATTATAAGAAATTAAAAAAAACATTATTCAATTATATTTTTGGTTCATTCTTCGACAACAAGAGGGGTGATAGTTTTCGACAGTTTGTTTGATGTGAATTTAAGAAGGGAAGCGTTTCAAGAAGATTATAGATTTTTGATGGCCCAGGTTCAATTACTATTGTTTTCTGCCATAGGGTGTGATAATCACGCAGTTATATTTTCTGTGGTTAACTTTCAGTAATTGGTTCAAGGTAAGTCCAATCCCATTGTTATGAAGTATTAAAGCCACCGGATCGTTAAACAAATATGTGTAACATATTATGTGTATCAACCTAGTTATATCTAAAAAGAAATTATCAACTTCTGGCATTCTATTATTCCGTTCCTCTGCCCGAAGAAGAGGGATTCAACCTTCTGATGGACCTGATGACAGAGCTTGATGACTGGTGGATATTTTTCTAAGTGTCTATCACCACAGTTGGCGTAATTTGTCGAAATTCCAAGATCGCATCACAATCGGTTCAGCTGTTCGAGCCTGAGACTGCATTTTAAACAAAGAAGAAGTGAACCAAAATATCGATCGAATTTCCATTAATCCAAGACAACCAGATAAACTGCATTCTGCTTATTTACGTACCAATATGAATGCACAGCTAAGCCACGACCAATTATAACGGATGCGAAGCAATACCAGATAAAATAGTAATCATACCTATGAAAAGGTAGTAAACCATAAAACTCCGTCGGATGTGTCAGAGAAGGAACAATAAGAAGCCATCCCGTCTATAATCGGAATTTAATAATGTATTCACGTTTTGTTTGAGTGATCAGTTGCAGACAGGATGGATCGACTTTCTATTCTTTTTCATCGTTTCCCTCCTTTGAAACGAAAATGCAACTGTGCCAACTTTCGCCAATTTCCGCTCTGACTCTTTTGATGCAGGAATTATTTTATAATGGGAACAACAAAATATGACATTAAAACGCACGTGCGAACTTGGCGACCCCCCAATTCCTAACATTAAAATCTCACGATCTAATACCTAATGGTCCAATAGCCATCAACCTGAAGGGGTTGGAAGCCTCAAGGATCAAGGTTGCCAGAAGTGTGTTTTTTAAACTATTGGTAGTACTTTATTGCTTCCGAAGCTGCTAGGAAGTGGAAGCTTCGTTTTCACTTTTTTCATTGCATTTCACTTTTCAGTCTTTCGAAAGTTAGAAAAATTCGTTAGAATATTTATTTTGCTTCTTCACTCACCAATATAAAAATAATTCATTCCACATGCATTTTTCGAGTTTAAAAGCTTTCAAAATAAATTTGGTTTTTGATTCTGTATCAGCCTGTTTTTTTTTTTTTTTTTTAAATCGTGTCTCCATGCACAAGCGCAACTTATAACCATCATTTTGCGGAACAAAAACCATTAAATCGGATAGCTGGTTCCGAATATTCCACAATTATGTTACTATGTTTAAGTTGGCAATCTTCACCATGAACCCACGAAAAACACGTTTTTAAGTGATTTTTGACCCACAATGTTACCCCTGAGAATACTCTTAGGAATCCTGGCCAACGAACCATCCTCTCTCTTGTTATTATTAGCATTTTGCAATTTTTTGTATTTTCATTTATTTTTATATGTTAAAGTAAGAGCTCCTATGAGGACCTTAGAACCAGATGAGCAAATTCGAAAAAATTCGATTTTTTTTACAATCTGTTTCTATAGGTCTTCTACTACGCATGGCTACATTCAGGGAACCGCAGTTCTTCCTTCTGGTTGTGAAAATGTACTGCCAAAGAAACGGGGAGCTTTCAAAACTGAAAGCATTTTCAACAACTGAATCTGTTGAGAGCGAACTGAGTGCGCTCGCTCCCCTCTGTACCTACCATATTATGCCATCATTCTCCCTCTTGGAGCTTGTGTGAACCTAGCTGAATACGTTCCCCTGCCATGGAAAACCTATTTTTTGGACATTTTCGAAAAACAACCAGGAGGTAGGTAGGTAGGTAACATTGAGGTAGCTGAACCTGATAAAGAAGACGATTCATTGGATTACGCTTGAGATTACGGTTGGACGGTGCAGTTTTGAAATTTCAACTTTTTTGTTTGTGGTTTTCTGAAATTTTGGCATTCAATCCTTGAACAAATACATGATTACTGAAAATACTGAAACATGATTCTAATAATATAGGTATCAATCTACCTATTCAATAAGATGATTTAAAAAAGAACAAATTGGCAACCCCAAGTTCGCCCTTCTGGCACTTACTAACACACATATTAGAAGTTCGCCCTTCTGGCGAATTGCTGAAATCGCAATTCTGAAGTTCGCCCTTCTGGTTCTGAAGTCCTCCTACACTCTTCTATTGCAGAGACTTAAGCATTTTTGAGGAAACTCGTATTAAGGGCTTTTTCCAGTGCGCCCTTAACCCCGAACAATAATACTTGTTAAAACCGATAAAATTACACAACGGTTTATTATTTTCCGTATAGATCGCCCATCTACAAAGACTGACCCAAAGCTGATCTGAGAGCTCCATTATCGACTCAGCTGATCTGAGAGCTCCATTTTCGACTCAGTTGTGTTCAGAAGTCCCTCAAGGGCCCACATACCAAATCTCAGAATCGTGGGATCATTAGGGAAAAAACGCTTGCATACAAGTCTGCAACGCATTGGGACATTTTCATGTCTTTCTCCCCCTCCTTCTTTCCCTTTCAACTTTCTCCTTTGCTTTAGGAGCCACTCAGCTGATCTGGACCTCTCGATTTGTCAAGAAGGAGTCTCAAGGAGGCTGCATACTTGAACCATTTGTATCGATACAGAACAACTCGGTTGTAAGCGGAAATGGTCAGAACTGGACGGTTGTTGTACAATGTCACGTTACGTAACATAACATAATTTTGGTTGTGTGCCACAGCAAAGACATGAAAATGTCAAAAAATTGGCAAGAATACGCCATTGTTCCTAAACTCAATTTACCTACCTATATAATGGTAGGCAAACAACCCATAATAAATATAAATCTCCTCCGCGTCTCAGCGACAGTCGAAAAGTGTAGGTACTTGTGGGATTGTAATGATCGTGGTCAATCCACCTTCCTTTTCTTGACGCGTTGGGAAACAATACGAAGCCTTTTCGGGACGGAAGAGCGGATTTAAAAGCGGCGACTGCCATTGAACTCGGCTGATTGAACTGAAGCAAGAGGCGGCGTTGGGTCTGCCTGCCTCTGCCTATCTGAGCTCGAGAATCGCCGTCGAGAGCGTGGGAAGTCACGATGCGACCGCAAGGGCCTCCACTCGACTCTTCTCGATCCACTACAACCCCCTTGTTGCCCTTCCGAGGCGAAATCTAGTTCACCGTTGCGAAATACGGATCACCTCTAGGAACTTACCTCTGCCACCTACCTCGTTTTCTTCCTATAGGTACCTACCTACTCTCTGACGTACTTCTTACTCTTCCCTCGCGCTAAGAGTTAAAGGCGCTGTTGATTTGTTTCTTCACTACCGAAGGAAGAGAAACCTCGTATTCGTGCAAGAAGTGGAATATAAGTATACCAAGTCGGGAGGGCAGTATAGCTCCCTCACCTTAGTAGCATGGACGTATTATAGATTCAGTTATAGTGGAAATTTGCTCGAAATGGGGGATTATCATGTAAGAAAAAATCACATTTTTTTCTGCCTTTGTATGGAATAAAATAACATATTTTTGGAATAAAATAACACTGCCAGTACAAAGAAAAAAATAGTTTATCGTTCGGGTGTGGAGAAAACTTGGAATAAAATCTCAGCTGTTAATAACAGGCGGAATTCCGAAGGCTCTTGAGAAACCCTTTCCTAAGTCACACTAAAAGAACTGAACCTAGAAAGAATGCGCTGATATCGCATTGAGAGCAGTAAAAATAGGAATGATTCATATAATTAATTAAAAGTTAATTAATAATTAATTAATTCAATAAATTTATCAATTATGTGAATTCTATTCTCACTAATCAGGAGCCCAAAGAGTGGTGGGCTTTGTGTTTCGTTTTGTTCGGTTGGCATCTTAGACGGAATTGGCCAATGACACACGACACCCTTTTCAACAACACATTTCGAAAATTTTCAAAATGTCTATAATATCAAGAGATAGGATGAGTTCGTTGGCCAGAATTTTTGGAGTAGTCCAAAGGTTCAAATTTTGAAAATTTAGAGTCAAAAACCGGTAAAGAACGCATATTTTGAGGTTTTTTGTGTAAATTACTATCTGAATCATAGGAACATTATATATTATGGTATATTCGGAATCAGCCTGAAATTTCCTATGAGAGTCACCCACCAAATTGGTTAAAGTGATTCTTTGAAAATTCGCTCATCAAATCATTCTGCATGAATGGGACTTTTCTAAATTATGGAGGAGATGAAATAGGATTTCGATTTTATAAAGGTCGACGAGCCCACCTGGGGGAGAAGTGCCACTAAGGTTTTCGAGTTATGTATGTAGTGAGTTTCAGAGTTCGACTTCTAGAATAAAAAATACATTGAGCGAGATATGAATGAATCGGACCCGAGAAATGGTTCGACTTATAACAAACGGTTGACCAATTTTGATAGTTCTGTAGTGCATTCGACGCAGAATTTAATGTTCTTTAAATTTGAATGGAGTGAAATTTCCTTTAGGATGCTTATTTTACGAGATAATAAGCAAAAAACTGAAAAAAATCCTAGTTTTTTGGCTGTCAAACCGAATGTTTACCACAGCTCTAGAGGTGGTGCAAACTCAGATTCCATGTATTCGGGGCCTATAGAAGACAAACATTAAGACGATATCATGCTTTGTCCGAATTTCTCTGACCCAAACCAATATATTTACTGGGTTCATCACGGATTTCGACGATGAAAGTTCGACTGTAACCCCGAATATGTTCAGATTAACTCAGTACCGTGCAAACATAGCAAAATAATGTCTAACAATCGTACAAGCGTGAATGAATTCCACGATTCGTCACGTCCAGAGTTCATTCCGTTTTTACAACTTTTTCTCGATTAGGTGACGATGAACATGCAATTCCCAGCTGTCACGCGTCACCACCCGATATCTTGTTCTCTATACGGCACATGCTGTCAGTCCATCTCATGAGAATTCAAATCCGCAAATTGGATTTTCGCCAACGAACTCAAAGAGAGTTTACAACCATCTTTTTTACAACCCGTGTGGTCTTACTCGTATTAAAAAAAAGGCCAATGTCCATCATTTCATGGGTTAGACAGGAGTTTTTCTTTTTCAAATCTATCAGGAATAATACGAAGAATGCGCCAAATCACGATGTACCTACCTGAAATGAATCTGGTTGCGAGAATAAACTGGCTCCTACAAACTCAGGACCCTGATGAGTTCAGAAGACTATAAAAAGTTCCATTCATGCAGCATGAGTTAATGAGCGAATTTTCGAAGAATCATTTTAACCGATTTGATAGGTCATTCTTACAGGAAATTTTACGCTGATTCCGAATATATAGCGATTTTTGAATCTAAATTCTCAAAATTTTACCCCTTGGAGGACTCCAAAAATTCTGGCCAACGAACTCATCCTTCCTTTTGATGTTACCTATTGACATTTTAAACATTTTTTGGATTTTTTATCTCGATTCCAGGATCAGATATCGTCTGGAGTTACACACATAACAATAATTATCTATCTATATACGTACAATCATACAAATGTTAAATTGGTTTGTGTATGCTCCAAAAACTCAAAAACTTCTGCACCGATTTCAGCAGGTTCCAGGGATGGTTTTAGACTATATCACAATCCTCCAAAGAATCCTCCAATTGACTCCTTAGTCGTAGATGTGTATCTGAATAAACTAGTATCCCAATACCTACCATTATTATCTCAGCAATCAAGCGCAATTTTGAAATTATATCTAATCAAGAGTAAGAAATGAAAATGAAGAAATGTCGGCTTACCAACGAACTGCGATGTTATGAACAAAAACTGTAGAACTCCGTTTATTACTTTTCCTGCTTATTAATACTTTACGAACCATCTTTATAATCGCTTTCTATTATTACCCATTATATTTACTACCTTCAAATAAATAGCAACCAACTTATCAGGACAATTTTTAAGTTAGAATAATTACTCAAGAAATTTACATCACGGTTTCATAGTTCTGTGCTCTGTGGCTAAAGAATCACATCCAGGCAAAAAAAACAAAAAAAAAAAAAACAATAACAATCTACGTACAGTCACAAGGGTCAAGTCAGTCTGTTCATGTCGATACAACAAGGGCTTATATCAGGAGAAAAAGTCAGCGGAAATCCGAAAAATATGACCAACTTTTTAGAAACATCCGAAATCAGCGGGGAATAACCAACTTTTTAAATAAATAGGTGTCTTAAAATTGCTAGAACCATGTCAATTTGGTAACAGTATAAATTACACGGAAGCACTAAGAGAGAACTGAAGTATGGAAATGACTGCTAATTGAAATTTGTTTTCTTACGGTTCTGCTAGCAAAACTATGTCATGGATACCTGACATTTCAAAAAATGTTCAAATTTGAGCAAACATTTTTTGCACACCATGGAAGATGATTTAAAAAATGGAAACTGAATGTACAAACCTACATAAGTTTGGTGATACCATTCACAAAAACGCTGCAAATTATTACACAACGGTTTATTATTTTCTGTATAGATAGAACCATCTAGAAAGATCAGATTGACATAAAATACCCACCTACCGCGAGGTTCACAATCATCTCTTGGCGACAATGAGTAGGCACCTTCTTGTAATTATTATTATCGGAGAGTTGTATCATTCATTCTTAATGAAATTCAGTAACTAAGGAAGCTTCTGAAAGTAAACAACAAACTTGGTTCGGTGGAATCGAAAGAAAGTTGCATTTGGACAGCTGATAATATTTGAACGGAGATTTTGCCTACTCGGGAAGGATTGCGATTCACACTCGTGTTTCTGCTCTTTTTTTCGTTCAACCCTGAAGTCCTTACAGGGAGCGAACGGTTGGTCATAAAACGCTCCGCAAGGTCTCATTCGACGCTAAAAATTGTGTTCTATTCGAAATTGATGGAAAAAATATACCTTCCTATTTGAAATTTTCGAGCTAGGGCGTTTTGAAAATTTCATCCCCTATTTTCTACCCCTTAGAGAAGACTGACGGTAACGCCAAGCTTCACGGCACAACTAGACCACGAATGGGGCAGGTATACCAAATTTCATTCATTTTGGTCCATTCTAACTAAGGAAAGTGCCGCGTACGGCGGACGGACGGATTTTTTTTAATTCGATTTATGGATTCTACGTATCTTGAAACGTAAAACCTCAAATTTTGAGGGGGGTTAAAAATTTTTTATCCGTGCTCGATTCCAAAGGTTCATTATTGACAATAATAAACCAAAAGCTTTGCAGAATGAAAATCGGTCCATCCGTTCCAGAGAAAAACGGAAATTAATTGTCCCCCCGATAGTACAGCCATCTATCGAAGAAATTTCTCACTGAAATGAGAGACATTTCGCCTTAACTCCGGAACTACTCGACCAATTTCGGTGAAATTTCCACTAAATGATTCTATACGTCCACGTTATAAAAGTGGGTAAGCTATATACTGGCAGACGTTTTTATGGAACGTTCGGAAGCAATGCAAGGCTCTGCTGCAGCCCCTCGATAATCACCTGACGTTCTTCATGAGCCGTGGAATGAGGTTAACACTGATAGATCAACTTCTAGTCCGCGTTGAGGCTCTCAACGGGTCTACAGTTTTTTTTTCTCTTCAAATCCGGGGGTTCGAATAAAAGAAAACAATGAATGGAAAACCGGTCGTATCGGCCGAGTCGGGCAGCGGCCTGCAGCTTCACCCGCCAGAAGGTTTGATAAATGAAAAAGGTCCGAGAACACCGTTGTGGGAGGCAGTCAGAGTCAGTATCAACCGGTCAGTAAGTCATTCCTGAGAGACATACTCGAGAAGTGGGTTACGTTCTCGCCATTGCTACGAATAAATACTGGCGATTTGATACGACAGCGAGGCATTCGATTCCTAAACGAAGGAATCTCGATCAATGACAAGTGAGGGGAGAGAATTCCTTCAATTAGGTACATAAATTCTACGAGGGAAACTAATAAGATCGCACGGAATTCTTTTTTTCTTCAATTAATAGACTTGTATTGAACAATGTAGCCATACTGCGCCAGTATCGAACATAGTGGCCTTTCATGGGCTGATCTATTTTAGTTAATACCTACATACTCTGAGATAATTTGAAAGGCCTCGAAAAAAGTTCAAATAACTGAGTTTGATTTATCGAATAGTTTTAATTAATGAGAAGGCTGGATGCATCCCCGATCGAATGAGTTGAAAATTGAGCTAACAGATAAGCTAACTTTGCAATTGAGCTCTCAGATCAGCTGAGTCGAAAATTGAGTTCCGAGATCAGCTGAGTCGAAAATTTAGCTCCGAGATTATTATGCTTTTCTATCACAGATAAGCGTTTCTTGGGATAGCGTAAAGGGCGTCTGTGGAACTGCGTAAGAACGACAATGCAGGGAGCATCCCCAATCAGCTGAGTCGAAAATTGAGCTAACAGATAAGCTAAGTCTAAAATTGAGCTCCCAGATCAGATGAGTCGAAAATTGAGCTAACAGATAAGCTAAAAGTCTAAAATTGAACTCCGAGATCAGCTGAGTCGGAAATGGAGCTCCCAGATCATATCAGTCTAAAATTGAGCTAACAGAATCTAAGTCGAAAATTGAGCTCCCAGATCAGCTGAGTCGAAAATTGAGCTCAGTGATTTTATCATGCTTTTCACTTAGGCGATAAGCGTTTCTAGGGAGAACGCATAGAGCTTCTGAGGAACTGGTGGGTAAGAACGACAAGGTGGAGAGCATCCCCGATCGACTGAGTCGGAAATTGAGCTCAGAGATCAGTTGAGTCGAAAAATGAGTTCCGAGATCAGCTGAGTAAAAAATTGAGCTCCCAGATCAGCTGAGTCGAAAATTGAGCTCAGAGAGTTGATAGTGCTTTTCACTCAGGCGATAAGCGTTTCTAGGGAGAGCGTCTAGGTCGACTGTGGAACTGGTGGGTAAAAACGACAAGCCGCGAAGCATCCCCGGTCGAATGAGTCGAAAATTGAGCTCCCAGATCAGCTGAATCGAAAATTGAGTTCCGAGATCAGATGCATGAGTCGAACACAAATAAGCGTTTCTGGGGAGAGAGTATTGAGTCTCTGAGAAACTGGAAGAACGACAAGGTAGGGTGCATCCCCGATCGACTGAGTCGAAAATTGAGCTCTGAGATCAGCTGAATCGAAAATTGAGTTCCGAGATTAGCTTAATCGGAAATTGAGTTCCGAGCTCAGCTGAATCGAACATTGAGCTACAAGATTAGCTGAGTCGAAAATTGAGCTCCGAGATCATATCAGCTGAATCGCAAATTGAGTAATCAGCTGAATCAAAATTTGAGTTCCGAGATCAGCTGAATCAAAAGTTGAGCTCCGAGATCAGCTGAATCGAAAATTGAGTTCCGAGATCAGCTGAGAGGAAAATTGAGCCCACTGATCAGCCGAGTTGAAAATTGAGCTCAGGGATCAGCTGAGTCAAAAAAGCTGAGAGATCAGCCGAGGGGGATATCCACTGTGTTGCGAAATTCTACGCAATCAGTTTGCTTGTTGCAGTTTGTTTGTTTGTTAGTTGTAGCTTCATTAACTTCAATTCAAATATCTATCTCTGATAATATTTGTCATTATTGATTGGTTCTGACCCATAAACTTGAATATTTCGATAACGAGGGGGGAGGGGGGGGGGGGGGGGG
>JAEMON010000006.1:10652484-10676987 GCA_030264115.1 Lygus lineolaris | reverse complement strand
ATAGCTTCCTACCTTCGGTAGTGAGGAAGCAAAAAATTGTTCCACAATCGAAAATTTGCTCATTAACTTATGCTGCACGAATGGAACTTTTCCGACACGGTATTTTAAAATCCTCCATCGAAATTGTTCCTTTTCTCCCGTCATTGTAACATCATTATTTGTATGCAAATTTTCCTGTCTATTCGTCAGACTTTGCGCAAATGTGGAGGGTAGTTGGGAGCTGGCCCGCGGTTTACGCCATTAGTTCTCCTTCTTGATTAGTGATGAAATCGCAGCGGCAGCTGCAAACCTTTACTTCTCTGAACTATACTCAACAATAATAAGAATGGAACAGTTCCTCCGAGTTCGAGAAACAATGATTGATGATCTTTGTTATTAGGGTTACACAACCATGTAGGTACCTATTCTCGCAATAATTCACCTTTTCACAGAGACAGCTGGGCGACTAATCCTGCATAGTGGAAACTATCAGCATCTATTTTTTGGTCGTGACAGCCTTCGAACCACAATAATATGCCTCCATTGTGATTGATCTGTAGTTATAAATAATGACTTTTATAGTTGCCCATCCGTTGACTATAATAAATTGGAAAAAAAGAGTAGGTACCCAATTTATATGCCCCAAAATGGGTGATACATCATCACAAAATGAGTCATTAAAACAAATAGGAACATCATTCTTCAACAACATCGTAAAAACTGAATTGCCTATTACAATAGATTGATACCTGAATAAATGGGTACGTAAAATGATATATTATCTATTTTACAGTTTGGGACCAGTCCTAGTAAATTTCGAATTTTTCAAACATTTGAAATCAGCCTGGTATCGATTAGCCTTTCCACCACGTCCAATAAATCTTATAGAAGAGCATTGGAGGCTATTGATGGCTCTCCATGATACGAAAGGCGATTAGAAACCTCATAAACTGACTCGAAATCATCATGAGACATGATGGCATCCGAACTTCAACTCATCAGAATATTTCTTCAGAAGGGTATACAAGCAACTCCTCTACATCGGGGTACCTGAAGATTCCACTCAATAGGTAGAATTATTGTACCTACAGGTTTCACCTGAAGATGGGTCAAGATTGACCCGAAACGTAGATAGTGACGAATAAAGAATAATGTAAGTGTGGAAGTCTTTATCTCTGGCTGAATCCCGACTATTACCATCCATAAAAGTGTAATATATAAAAGTTCCATTTATGCAACGTGAGTTGATGAGCCAATTTTTAAAGAATAATTTTAACCGCTTTGGTGGGTGATTCGTATTGGAAATTTCACGCTGATTCCGAATATACCACATGTTCATATGCTTAAGATGGTAATTATCACCAAAAACTTCAAAAAAACACTTTTTTTGGCGATTTTTGACTCTAAATTGTCAAAATTTGACCCCCTCGAGTACTCCAAAAATTATGGCCAACTAACTTTTCCTTTCTGTTGATATTATTGACGTTGCAAATTTTTTTGGGATTGTTTATCTCGATTCCAGGGGTCAGATATCGTCTGGTGAAAAGAGTGTTAAATTTCAGGAATCGTTTTAGAATGGTCTGAAAACGGATTTCCATGAAGAAAATTTTCAAAAATTTGCATTCCTACTAAAATCTTGAAGCCATTGCAATAGCTTCATTTTCTTCGCAAATTCGCTAATTATGTGTCATACGCAGTAGTTCGCAAAATCTCACGTTTTTGGGACTTGAGAACTGTAAGTACCAACGTCGTTATTATATGCGGACGTTTTTCGAGTCAATAAAACCAGGTTGAGGGGTAAGTAAGTTTGTTGTGGAATTTCGAGTACCTAGAAGCCGAATCTGCTGTAAAAAGAGGGGTGGGGGTTCCGTTACTAAAAAAAACATATCCTCGCAATGCGCACGTGCACAAAGAACCGCATTGGTACGGGTTTTTATTCTACTACTTGAGGGGATTGAAGTACGAATCCACTAAATAATGTTGGTCACCCTGTTCATAACAGGTACCTACCTACTCGAAGGCAGTCACTTTGGCAGTCCAACCTGCACATGCAGTAATCCGGCGTTTTCTCAGAAAACATGATGTGAAGGTTTGTCTTCCGAGAAACCGTCGGATAACATGTTTTGTGGACTTTTTTCTACCCCTGTTTGTTCCTCCCAAGGAAGTTGGAATTCGATCTTCCCTGGTTCCACCTCATTGTTATTCGTTGTCTCAGCTCTCAGCTCAATTAGTAACTACTACTGATTTATTTTGAAACCTAGCACGTGATGCCAGACGTCTCCCTTTATGGGTATTTATCCCCCTTTTTGGACCTCAGTCCCACAAGACCTTGAGAGGATGCCCAATAATACCCATTTTCGATAAGAATCCCTCTTTGTACCCCTTTTTGTGCTAAAACTAACATTTCGTGCTAAAGAAAAAAAAGTGAATATTCCGAGAAAGCCAAAAATTCACAAGAATGTCCACCAAATATGTTTGTAATACTAGTAGTTCGGAAAATATCGTACCTACCTCAGACAACCCACCCCCCCTCCCCTCACGGTCCTTAATGCCAAGGGCTGTTACCTCCTGGTCGAGAGCCTCGAAGAGGAGACTTGAGACTTGGGCTCTTTTTTTAGTAACTAGGTCGCACTTTATGCGGAAACTGGGTGTACTGAGAGTAGGAGCTTTCTTTTCAAACCTCCAAAAAACGAGAAAAAAAATCGTTTGCCATTTTTTAGAATCTGTAGGCCTCTAACAGCGTAGGTATCCACGCATTTCACTCTTTTGTTGAGAATTCACTATTCCTCAACCTTCTTCTACTTGAAGAAGTCAATCTTACAATATTATTCATCAATTTGTGAACGCCAGAAGAGAATTTAATCACTCTCCCCTCCCCACAAAATTATCTCTTTTCGAAATTTCAGGATAATCCTTTCTACCTCTTTTTATTATTGACTCTCCCCCTTCTTGTTGGATGGCATCTGGCAACAACCTAGCTTTTTTGGAAACATCAGACACATGTACATAGGTACTTTGGATGATAAATATTTTAAAAGCATATAGGTACGTATTTCATATATTTATGATTTCTTTTTCCCCAACACTCCAGTGACGTTTTTGATAATCCGATACCCTTCGGTCCCGTACGTCGGTACCTACTGTCGGATTATCAAGACTGCGCTGTATATTGATACCTACCCAACCTCCCAGCGTTACTTATGAAGACACAATATTATTTGTACTTGGTAACGACCTCATGTCGAAGCCAAGATAAAATCATCTATCAATAACTATGGTAATGAAAGCCCGAAGAATATCAAACTCTAATCTGATGGCGCAGGATCAGATACGGTGAATCCGGATGATCAGAAAAGGTTGACAACCGTACAAGATAGGTCTCGACCCAGAGCTGTCCACGATTCTGACCTTTACCAACATAACCGTGTTGCCCAATGGTAATGCTAAACCCTGGGGGCCGTACTCATAAATAATCCCCAATTAGGGTATCCGATCGAGCCGGCGTACATCTTTTTCGAAGATTAATTAAATAAAATTTTCCTATTAGAAGTCCGTTAAGCAATTTGAGGTTAGAGGGTTCGAACGATACCATCTTCCCCGCAACATGCCATGTCGCCATGTAGAGTAATTAAGCTTTACCCATCTCTGGCCAGGTAATTGGAGCCAAGCGGGAAACTTTAATGAAGTGAAACATACTCATCATAGCTTCCAATTCTGCCTCGCCGGCCGACCAGTCCTAAACCCAATCACCGGTCAACCTTTATTGCTACATGCCTTGGAAGCTGATTGCTAGGCAGCTTCAAACGGCGAAAAAAAGCTTGAACTTTATGAAAAATGCTCCCCTGGAGAACGTCAATAAATTGCAGGCTGCTGGTCCGGTTTAGTGCGCATTCCTGTGCTCATGTAGCGGGTAAAGATTCATGTTTGCTCCAAATTATTAGAAGAACATCAAAGTACGAGGTGAAGTGTTTATAAATTACGGATTAGTGGACTGTTTTAGTGCGCATTCCGAAGTGCGGCTGGTACAAGATCCACAAAACCAGGCCGACGCTGTAATTACCTACCAACTACATACCTTTCTCCATCATGGCACCACCTACAAGCTCTTCAACAAGATATTGGAGCTGCTATGTAAACCACTTCCAGTCAAAAATTGGCTGAGAAAAATGGGATAAATTGTGCAACCCCTCCACTGCACTGAACGATGATCGCAACAAACTGAATGAATCTCTCTCTAAACTTTCCGCCGATTTTAACACCTTCAGTGCGGGAGCCCAAATTGTGTCAACCCAGAACTCAAAAATGATGAAAATGGCTTCATTCTAAAATACGCGTATTTTTTAGTTCACAATTCGGCGTGAGCTCCTGTGTGTACTGGGTGACAGCCAGGGTCGTACTGGAAAGATCGTGAAGAGAAATAGGGCTTCCAAACAATCGGGTGGGGAACTACGACTCCCTCCACGACAGGTGTGGGGAGGGAGATGGGCGCTTAAGTGCCCTCCCGCTCCGTGAGAAGACTCAGAGGGGCGCTTAAGTGTCCCTCCGCACTGAATGTGTTAAGGGTTCACTTCAGCGTCTATTTCGCCTGGGGAAACCGAACACTAAAAAGATCCGTCCGCTCAAAGCTGTATTCGACAGCCCAAAAGCTGCTTCCAGTATCCTCACTTCTGCCTACTCCACTGTTCCTGCGGTCTTGATTGCCACCTCAGACAAGACTCATAATCAGCATAAACCGAAGATTGAACTCAACTTTGACTTTTAGGAACGACCTTGAGATTATTCGAATTGTGTAGGCACTCCTTAATCGAATATTATTTGAACTGCATCTTTTAGTTTAAACAAACTTCTTCCTAGTCAAACATTTTGGTTCGATATCTTTTTGAGGTACTTGCGTAGACGGTACAGCGATGGAGACAATTTATTTATAATTATTTTTTATTTTTTTGCACGGAAGAATTCCATTGATCTACACACTCCTTCATTTCAGAAGATACCTACCTGCAGTATCGTACTGAAGTACTTTAAACGAGTACTGAAAATACAGGAAGGAGAAACGAAGGTCTCCGTTCAAGTCAATACTATCTACGTAAAGTACAAAGAATCGAGCTGTAATTTTCACTTATTGGAGTCAATTCATGTATTGAAGACTACTCTGCTCTGCTCTACAGTGTGTTACATCTTGTGAGTAGACGACAGAAAAAATGCTGAAATATTCACGTATTTTAGTTAATAAAATGCACAATTTGCCGCAGAACTATTTTTCTGGTACATGTAGCAAGAGGAAACTGATAAGATAAGCTTCTGGTCAGTCAGGGAAGGAAATTTAAGGGCGATCGTCTATACGACGGTTCATCGGCGAACTCCTCTCTTGTTCAAAGATCCTTCGATACAGCACCCTCAGGATGGATGGGTTCCCACCCTCGTCCCATGAATTATGGATTCTCGTTCATAACGGATCCATAGATACACTCCAGATACCCCTCAGGTCTGTATTAGATGTGGGGAGCAGGTACCTATAAGAGATCCTATCTTGGGCCCAAGAGCTTGAAGGTGATGATGAGGCGTATTCAAGGCTCCCATGTACCGGCGCAAGAGGGGGACCGCGGATACGCCCCTCCGGGCCTCAGATTTCACGCCCAATCGCCTACCTGTTGGCCGATATCCGCCAGATAATTCCTCGGAACCCTCTTTTCTCGAATCTAATTCCCCAATCTGCCCGAAACACATTTAACGGGGGATTTATGAATTTCAATAAAGCGAGAGACCGTTAAATGACGCTTCAATCGGGACGAGATTTTTTTTTCGTTTAAGCGAAACATTTTCGTGTTCAGGATGCAACTTTCCATCCCTGTCACCAGCCACTTAAGCCGGCACTTAGATTGAACGATAAAAGGATTTGAAGTTATAATATCAGCTCCTTTCAGTGTCCAGACGAAAATATTCATGATAAAAAAAACTCTTCCCGATAAAGTTGAGCTAGATCATTAGTTTGTCCTTTATCTTCATCCTTTTGGCTTTTTCCCATTTACATAACCCACCTTTCTTTTATGAGTAATATAAAGAGACCTTATTTAGCAGGATCAAAACACAAGAAGAATTATGGGACCTTCTCGGAGATTTCCATGATTTGGAGTTATACCTTGGTTTGTTACTGTTTTGAATTTGTTTCATTTAGGATTCAACTTAGTGACCGGTTGAACACAATGCCAAGGAGAGCTTTGGGTTTGACCACTCATGCTCAAACCTGATGCTTATTTGCTGATGATTCATATACATGGTTTTTTTTCTTCTTTTTTTTTCAATCGATTTCAGTTACATTACGTATTTTCAGACATTACTTATGAGCAGGAGTTCCTATTACATGGGAGTGCGAAATCAAGCTGAAATGTGGAGAACAATCGATGTTTAAGGAAAAATCACTTTAGCGCATGCGCATTGGTCCGACGGCGATGCGATTCATAGGAGACAATAAGGGCTAATCTGCTCAATCAGTGCAGAAACGACATCAGAATTCTGGTCCAATATACACTTTTGGAATTTCACATGTGAATTTCAATTCTAAGTGCTCATGCAAGGTGGCTGTTTACTGACCCAATCGAGATAACATTCAAAAGTAATTATCTTGAGAACAGCCCCCCACAACCCCAACAATTTGAGTGTTATCAGGCCAAAAGGTCGAGAGAAATCGGTGTTTAGGGAAACAATTTACTCTTGTGCATGCTCATATCGTTATCTCCCATCTTGGTAATTATTTAATTACTAATAATTTATACTATTAATTGATAAATTATGTTCCAAAGCGATATAATTCACAGAGGACCCTGACAACAACTGAAATGTTCATAAAAATCCTGAAGATGAACAGTTAGGGAACCAACTTTATACAGAATGCTCTAAAACGCAATGTGCGATTTATATGATCATATGAGTTGTTTAGTATCAAAACCGGATAACTCCATAAAACCAAATTTTACAGGAGAGGCGAAAGTTCATTTAGGGCCACGTTAAATTCATTAACCAACACAACAGTTTGCCCCACTGTTTCTCATGGTTTTAGTCCAGTTTCGAATCCAATATTTTTTGGGAGAATAAAGTTCTTTGGTCAATCTTGTGAAAAATGTGAAAAAACGAATTTTTGAAATTTTGGAGTTATCCGGTTTTGATACTAAACGCCTCATATATTGTACTTAATCAAGAGAGATATGAATTCAAATGTTTCGAACAGTGAGAAAGAATAAGGAACGAATTATATTACTTTAGAACTTACTCATTATTCATCAGTTATTTCGTTGTACTTAATGATAATATTTTCTTAATCAAACTTCAATGATTTTAAATTCCCTTGCTGTTCGTTTTTCTTCAAAACTCTCGTAGGTAAGATGTTCATTCATTAAACTCGATTATTTATTATCGAAAAATTTATGAGTTTACGCAGAAGGGACACTCGCAGCGGGAACCTGGCCAACAAGCTCGTTCATCATCAACGCCCATTTGTTAAAATTCACGATGCAATTTTCACCTTATTGGTGATGAATCATATTAATGTTGGCTGCCTAAATAATTATTAAACATACACGATTTCCTTCGCTTAGGACCACTCTTTTACCAAAGATTAATTTCTCTCCTTCGTTTTTCGGATGAATTATTTAAAATATAATTTCCTTCGGTATTTCTTCATCACTATTATTGCATCGTTTATTCATTTTTGACGTAACGAATAGCCGAATCCCCTGATTCTTATAGAATGTATCTTAACTCGTTTCGTCGAATTTTCCTAGCTCCAACAACAACTATTGTGGCGTCACTTGAATGACAAATACTCATACCTACTTCCAAATTGAACATGCATACTTTCTATTGAACTTATCATTTCCTTCGTAATGGTTGATATTGACAATGTTATTGATTTTTGGACTTTCATTATAGTTACAATGGTCACCAGACCAGAAAGAAGAAGTAGTAATAAAATTAAAAATGTAATAGGTACATTATTATTATGAATTTTTTAACGCTGAATAACGCGGTGATGGCAAGTTTCGATTTGCTCAAAAATCACCTTGAAAATGGTCAACCAGTCTTCAAATTGTGGGTTTTGAACGGTTTTTGAAGGTATGAATGATGCAAACAGAAAAATGAACATCACCGCGTAGTTTATTACATCCATAAAAATCGTTTTTGGGGGGCTTTGTGCACTATATGAGCAATTTTGTGCAGTACGAAATTCTACAGACTAGCCAATTTTTCATGAATTTTCACGTAAACCTGAATTTTAAATGCAAAATGGGGGTTCTCATTTGAAATAAGGAAGTTGGTGCGGATTGCGGAAACCACTCGATTGCGCAAAAGTGAAAGAGCATAATATATTTTATGAATCTTCATTAAAAAAATAATTAGACATGCATTTTTTGGATTTGTGGAATATTTCTCAGTTTGCTAAGAAATGACTAAAATGATTTTTTTTCGACTGTAAGATTTCCTCAGTTTCACATTCCGATTACAAGCATCACGGGACGTGTATACGAATGGAGTGACCACAAGAGAAAGACATCTGATTCAGTCTTATGAGAGTAAAGTAATATATTTCCAATAAGGAAGCAAAATTGAATCATTAAGGAAACGGAGGAGGTAATTTCGAAATATAATGACGGACCAGTGCAACAATTATACAAGCGTGGCGAGTCAAATTCGATCCCATAACGATCTTTAGTTACGTCGAACCTTAGCTGGTCTTATGCAACGAAAGCTCCAGCGACAATTCTACTTCTGGAAAAATCTTATATTTTTCTGTTAACTGTCATATTGAGTAAAATTACAGTTCGAACGGTCGAACACAGTAAATTGACCGATTTTGACGCGGTTGTTAGGTGCTATTACCTAGGCTTAGCTATCAGTGTGTGAACGCCCATAGGACGGTGGAGTCTGCTAGTTATGTGATCGTGACCATCAATCAATGTGCTTCCCAATCAACAGAAGTTATAAAATTTACCAAATGATCGTTTTGGTATCTTTGGAATTTTCTCTTTACACCGGATACCGCATCTTGGCCCGATTTGACGTGAAAAGTTGTGATACGAGTAGCGAACGAGTTTACTCTTACTCAAAGTGCCTAACATATACTATAACCTGGCGAGGAACTCGCCCATCACAGACATTCAAGTACTGTAATATAGCATAATATTAATAATAAGGTAAGATGGCTGTACATAATACTAGTAATCATGCATATAAAATTTTTCAAGGGATTCTGCGGGATGGTCGGTACCCTGAACATGTAATTTTTTGGAATAACAGTCTCCGCGTTTATGTAAAATCGAGTAAGCTAGGAGCCACAGCTATAATTCTTAGCAGACGTTTTTGCATGGTCTCAATATAGGTCTGGATAAGGTGCTCGTACATCTGGACGACGGGTTAGCCAGACATCAAAAAGTTCCATTCATGCAGCATGAGTTGATGAGCGAATTTTCAAAGAATCATTTTGACTGATTTTATGGGAGATTCTCATAGGAAATTTTGCGCTGATTCCGAATATACCATTATATATTATGTTCCTACGTTTAAGATGGTAATTTACACAAAAAACGCGTTTTTTAACGATTTTTGACTCTAAATTTTCAAAATTTGAACCCTTCGAGTACTCCAAAAATTCTGACCAACGAGCTCATCCTTTCTTTTGATACTATTGACATTTTGAAATTTTTTCGGGTTTTTTAGCTCGATTCCTTGGTCAGATATCGTCTGGAGTGACACACCCAAATTTCTGCTGTCCTAATAGATATATAACTTACTGAATCTTCTAATATTCTGAGCAACACAAGGAATGGTCATCGAGCAGTCTACAGTGTTGGTGGCCGTCTTTTATTGTCACTTTCCAAGATTTACTGGTTCTCGAACGCCTTCTAAGATGGACGATGCTATGAGGGAAAGCGCAGGCACAGACGCGTCAGACATTATTCAATCACACCACGAGGCGTATCCTGGGGGTAGACAGAAGTCGTATACATCGCACACCAAACCGTCCGTTTTGACTGCGGAAAAAAAACTGTCCAACGGCTCGCTCCGACCGCAAAGTGTGCCTTATATCAACGTCTCTGCCCTCCGGTAATCCCTGAACAGCACAAGCTGAAGCAGGCTGGTAACGCAAAGGTTTTCCTACGGCAGCCGACCTGCGACCGAGTCCCCTCGTTAGATCGAGACAATGTCCTGGCAGACCCTGAGGCAGAGGGGGTGAGACTTCGAACTCCGTTAGCTTCCACCAGGCTCTGCTGATTTACGGTCACGCTCCGGCCTCCGCCTCAAGAGATTTATCGATTTTTGTGGTGAAGTCAGACCCCCTCGCTGGGAGAGTGCCGATTCCTATTTATGCTTTTACCTCATAAATCCCGGTCTCATTAAAAAATTAAAGAACGATAACTACAAGAAAAGAGCGAGTTTCACGCCTACTGAACGCGGATTGAGATTTTGATAATGGATTGAGGGAACAAACCGTTCGAAATTTTGAAAATATCAATCACTTGAACGAAGAGCCTGTGGCTGGGTAAAAGTCAGAGTTAGTTCGATTAAGGGGGCAAGGAACGGAGCCCAAATTCCCCAAAAATGCCTAAATCTCAGCTACCGAAGGATTTATAAGAACTTTTACTATAACTTAGGACCAATGAGTTTAAAAAACGGATAACCTCCCCCTTACCCCCTCGCCTAACCTTTTTAGCATTGCATAATTTTCCCCATTTTCTTCAGCCAATTTTCAACGGATTTTGATGCGTTTGGCGACATTCTTCCTATTTTATCATTCTCCAGGGGGAGAAGTGCCTTTATGCCAATTTAATTTTGGTTTATTATTTTCAATAATGAACCTTTGGAATCGAGCACGAAAAAAAAAAATTTTAACCCCCCCTCAAAATTTGAGGTTTTACATTTCAAGATACGTAGAATCCAAAAATCGAATTAAAAAAAATCCGTCCGTCCGCCGTCCGCCGTACGCGGCACTTTCCTTAGTTACCATGGTCCAAAATTAATGAAATTTGGTATACCGGCCCCATTCGGGGTCTAGTTGTGCCGCGAAGCTTTTCGTTACCGTCAGTCTTCTCTAAGGGGTAGAAAATAGGGGATGAAATTTTCAAAACGCCCTAGCTCGAAAATTTCAAATAGGAAGGTATATTTTTTCCATCGATTTAAAATAGAACACAATTTTTAGCGTCGAATGAGACCTCGCGGAGCGTTTCAGGACCAACCGTTCGCTCCCTGTAAGGACTTAACGAAAAAAAGAGCAGAAACGTGAGTGTGAATCGCAATTCTTCCCGAGTAGGCAAAATCTCCGTTCAAATATCAGCTGTTCAAATGCAACTTTCTTTTGATTCCACCGACCCAAGTTTGTTGTTTACTTTCAGAAGCTTCCTTAGTTACTGAATTTCATTAAGCATGAATGATTCAACTCTTCGACAATATCTAATAATTACAAGAAGGTACCTACTCATTGTCGCCGAAAGATGATTGTGAACCTCGCGGTAGGTGGGTATTTTATGTCAATAGGATCTTTGTAGATGGGCGATCTATACAGAAAATAATAAACCGTTGTGTAATAATTTGCAGCGTTTTTTATAGGGATGTGAAAACTTAAAATTTCGAAATTGAAATTATGCATAGTTGATCCCCCTGGAGTATCGAAAAACATGAAGAATGCCGCAAACCGCATCAGAATCGATCAAAAATTGGCTGAGAAAAGTGGGGAAAACTGAATTACATGGGTCCACTTCCACGGCAACGTCTGCTCTGAAATTCAACGATGTTAATCTAGATAAGTTTTTTTAATAGTCCGGAAAAATCAAGACTCATTTTTTGACCGATACGAGCAGCTCCGATATTCTTTTGTGTTGGTATACGGTGAATGGTTGAACTAAGAACTAACGTATAACAGCGCCTTGGTCCACTTGACCAATCTGCCCCTATTTTCAAGTTGCCTTCGTGGAAGTGGACGAGGATTTCATCAACTCTCCCATTATAACTCTGTTTAGTAATGAATGAAATTAATATCAAAATCAGCAAGTGAGTATTGATGAAAACCTGTAGTATTTCTAGTTTATGGTACCTGTAGCAATCGAAGACTAGACGATCAGCTTCCACGTACCTGTGAACAAAGAAAAAATAATCCAATGAGCCATAAATTGACATGGCATACATAGGAGGTAGAACCTACCTTCTAAATCTTCTAATAACGTTTCAAACTTGGCTGGTCCATTTTTAGGAATACAAAATTATATTATTTTTTTTAAATTAATTTTTGATTTACCACATCAGTTATTATTACACATCTTTTCAAGCAGTTTACAGAGAGTGCTTACGGCTGGATTTACGATATTTTAAAAGTTTCTATAGGTATCGTAAAGCATGATAACTCGATTAGCTTTTTTTTTTTTTTGATTGTATATCAACGTTTTTAGATTTTCTGCGATTTTTCCCATTCAAAATTCCAATTTGACAAAATATGGTACATATTCAGTATACGCCACTTCCCGCCTGGGGCCGTAGGTATATTAATTATACCTTGAATGAAGATCCATAGATAGAATTTTTCCCTTTGGGGAGCGACAAGCGAGGTGAACCAGGCATTCAAGTCACTGGTTGACATCCATCACCACTGACGGGCCATGCGCGCTACGTTAGACCGAACAATATGGAGCCACAGAGTCCCACCCACCACAAATAAGAAGGCTCGGTAGGTAATGCCCCTTTCGTCATGGCTGAATTGCGAGTCATCCAGAAAGACGCTGAACAACTATCAAATTAAGTAGGTATATCTATGTATTTTCGAGTAAGTACACAATGTCAAATTAATTTACCGTGGATACCACGCTATAGCACAACGGTGGGATCTGGAGGACTGCTATGATAACCACGAGGGATCTCCCTAGGAGATAGTGGTGTCATCTGAAGAGGTCTTGGACCACGAAATACCTTAAGGAAAAGTGGACGTTTGCTCAGGGATACTGCTGCTGCTCGTCTGATTATAAGAGAACTTACGAAAATACAATGAATGGGTGGGGTATGGAACTAATGATTACCTACCTGATCAAAGGTGGGCTAGTTAAATTATTATGCATTCTGACAACTAGACAAAACCTACAATCAATAACTAGTAATCTAGATAAATATTAAGACTTGCTTAAAACACTAAGTAGGTACTATAGACTATAAATGTGTTAGAACCAAATCTATTATGAACATTATTCGGCGTCTGTTTGCAGCAAATCACTAGAATCTCTGCAGACACACCACAATGTAGATTCTATGGTCGAGTTATTGTGAAGAACGCAGATTGAAAAGAAAATCAGTCATTCAGAACCCCAACGATCTTTCAGTGAACGCTGAAGAAACAGATTGATTCCCTGAGCGTCCTCCCATAATTTCCGCTTATACGTTTGGGACGTCGGACTTAAGGGAATACTAGACGCCGTAAAATATCCACATTCATATTTATTGAGGTCGCATAAAGCAAAATGACTCGACGACTACGGATGGACGAAATGAAAGAGGTGAACTAGAAAAAGAGAAGCGACTTGCTCCTAAGAAATCGCAAGTCAGTCAGCAACCGGTATTCGTACAACCATCAAATTCCCGGTGAACCTACCAACATCTCCGTTGATGCAGAGATCAAAACTTTCGTGTAGGGGAAAATGAGGCACTGTTGACAATGAACACGAAGATGTCATAATTTTGAGAAAAAAATGGAACAAGCTGCGGCGTTATTGGTCTCACTTTCCCCTACGTGCTAGGAGTTAAACCAGACTTCTTTGGAATTTTCGATTTTCAGGACCAATATCCTGTTTCAATATACCAATATCAATCAACACAACCGCGCAGGAATGCTTCCATGCTTCCAACTTATTAGTCCGAAGTAACATAATATAGTAATATTTTTGGGGACAATTTGAACAGCTCCCTCTTTCAGTTTTAAATGTCCTCTTCCAACCTAGATCGGCAAAAGGACGTTCCTTCTTGCTACTGAGGAAGATGATGAGGTAGTAAATAAGCACCATTCATGTAGAGAGCTGTTGAAAATCGGTTATTGGCCAATTGCAATGCTTTGATTCCATGATGGGCTGTAAAGGGCGTGCTTTGATGGGAAAGTAAAAATGTTCTGTCATTTGGTTGTATCAATAGAATCTATCATTATCTATCATTTGGCAATTGAAAAATACCCGGTACGTACAGACGTACGCCTTCTTGTAACCTCAGCGCCGAGTGACGTAACCAAAGAAGTGGTTTTCTTGAAGCTCATGACGAGACTCAACCTCGTCGTAATTTCTTTTTCTTCGTTTCTCGGATTCTTTTTTAGTTTTTTTTTCTTCTTTTACTTGTCTTTTTCTTTTGTTCCGCCGTATAATCTGATGCCGCCGGAGACCGGTGATGAGGGGAAAATAGTTAGCACTCCTGATGGCATCCCCTTCCCATCCCGGACGACCATTAGGCCGAATGTCCGAATGTCTTGTCCACAAACCTCCAGGAAGGCGCGTAGGAGTCATTTAACGGGAAACATTTTTCTGGTAAACCCGGACAAGCCGGGAATACACCTTGAAACAGGAGGTCAGCTCCGAGGTCAACTTTCTACTTGTCAATCACACAACAAAAAAAAAAAAAAAAAAAAAACCTGAAACTCAATCGTTTTTCGTGAAGAGGTGAGAAGGTGCAACTAATGTTGTTTCTATGATCACCATTCGAGGAAATGAGATTCTCCGAATAGGGTCATCATTCTTATATCACCAGCAGACGAAAGAAAAGACAAAAAAGTCTGTCAAGTGGGTTTGGCACTGAGTTTCCTCATATTCAATATTGCATAGATCATTGAAATGTGTTAATATCGTTCATTTCGTTTGAGCATTTGCAGTGACTACCACTGATCTGGTCTTGATGGAATATGTGGAATAAGAGGTGTCTTGATGGAATTGAAATGGAATGGCAACATCTAACGTTTGATCCTTCAACTATCCTCCAAATTTGAGCGAAGTTGGTTCATCAGGTATCGAGAAATCGACGTTCGGAGGATTTCATTTTACGTTTGCTGGTGCGCAGAGGCTGCTATTTATTCGACTGGGCTGAAATTCGTAGGGGACCATCTAGGGCCCAGCTCGTGTAAACCGTAACAATTTCATTAAAATCGGAGACAGACAGACACGAAACCAAAATTGTTCTGGGAGGTCTAAAACGTGAAATGCCACTTCGAAAAGCGAACAGAATGCTTTTGCTACTCTGGTAGACTCGGAAGCAATACCTGCCTATGATGAAGAAGTACAAAACTGAAAAGTTACGAAAACGGCTACTTTTGGATTTCACCGATTTTGCGGCCTTCAACGTACCTACTACCAATGGGTATTGGATAACGTTTGAATCTATTATAGAGTACCTAACTCATACGAATTTCATAAAAATCCCAAGAGTCATTTCGAACAAAAAAAAACCTAAAAGAGTGCTAAGAACAATATTTTTGCCTATATTTTCAATTATTTCTCCTATTAATATTGATCTCAAGAGCTTCAATGCCTGGAGGGAAATAAGTGGATGGTTTAACAGGTTTTATAGGCCTCTAACCTGTCCAAGTAACTAACCTAAGGAAGCCCTCAGGAGGGTAATGAAGTATTATACTGCTGGAATACCCCTTAAACTCAGATTTTTAATTGCCAGTTTCAAGAAATAAAATGAAAAATATAGTTCTAAGCGCCAAATTTCAAAATTAATCGTGTAATCTGTAGAATTTTGAACTATGAAAATGCCTACATGGCTTTTCTGCTGTACTGTGGAAATTCTCTCCATGTTAATAAAGCAGTATGAGCTAATTTATATAAAATTTCAAAATATTGTTTACTTGTCTGTGAACTTCACATTTCGGATTTACATCAGCATCAATTTGGGATCGTTTTTGACGCGATTGTAGTCGACTGATGAGGTCATCTTCAGCGAAAAACCCACTGAACGATCCAGGAGCTCGTGATTGTAATTAAGGTGCAGAGATGAGATGAACCAGTCGTTTACCAGAGACCTTCATCACCGGACAGCTCCGTTAGCTTCTCCTCGCCTCGTGGAGTGAAAATTCAGAAATTCCACGTCTACGGTGGATGGAGTCATTTCGAGTTCAGAAAATACAGTTAGCTTGTGGCGAGTATGTCACTATTATTAAAAGGCGGAGTTTCCGCGAGCTAAAAATGGGTTTCTGAGGTTGGTTTTGGAACTTTTCGAATTTGTGAACTGTCAAAGAACACTCAACTAGTTTCAACTCCTATTAGGCTGGCTGTCCAAATTCGATTGAACATCTCATTTTCGCGTGAAGCCAGACGTTCAACTGTCCTCCCCCTGAGCCCCAAGAAGAAGAAGAAGAAGAAGAAGGAACAAGAGTTATCGACCATTTTCAAAGAACTTCCCTTAATTTTCGTTCATTTGATAATCCGTAATTTATTGTTAAAATGTTAAAATGTTATTTAATTATTATTGTTGTTTTTATTGCTTCCGAGTCTACCGAAGATGGCCCCCTCCTGCTTTGTTTTCACTTTGAGAATCGAAAAAAAATGTGTCCTCCAAAATTAAAATTTCCACTCGCATTTTACGTCTCAGAGCTTCCGGAACAAATTTGGTTCCTTGTCTGTCTGTCGGGATATCTTTCCGCATTTCCTTGTTAAAGCCATATATTCCACAGTTTTCATCCGATTTTGTTCAAATTTTCAGGGAGTATGGGTCCCTTGAGGTCCCATTATGATTGAATCAACGGTGCGCTCTACGCATGCGCTAACTTAAATATCGTTCACGATTGTGTTGTCATTTTGTCTAAACTGACAAACATCAACGCGATCAAGAGTTTCGAACTTACACAGTTTTTATTCAATTTTGATTTCAAATTTTCTGGTACGCGAGGAAGCTATGTGCCATTTTCTCTCGGTTGAGTATTTTTTGTTTTCGATTTAGTTTTCAATTTAAGACAATTTACTACAAAAAATTTGAAAATGTAGGCTGAAGAAGCTGAAGATGTAGCTGCGAAACTGTACCACCAAGAAGTAATAAATATTACAACAACTGACTCCAAACCCATTAATGAATCCCAGAAGGAAATGGTCCATCCATACCACATCAATCACGTAATAATTTAGAAAGTGTGCATCATGATGTCTCCATCAACCTTCACTCCATAGAAATTACCTAACCCTCATCTCCAGAAATATACCTACTCTCAGGGACTGTAACAGATTATCCCTAAAGACGGGCTAGGCCTTTCTTGGGACCTATTCTAGGTATATGGAACAGACTGTATGAAAAATACGAGTAGCTAGATAAATAATAGAGGAATACATGAAAATATGAAAAGATACGTCAGCCCAGTTCAAAACCAAGAGTGAATTTTATTCAGAACATTTTTATCAAAGTAAAATTCAGATAACATCTGCCAAAATAAATGATTAAGAAAGTCCATTACAAGGACGTAATAAGTAGAGACTTGGTTTGGTAGGTTTGCCCATCTTTTATAGGCAGGTTTTTTGAGGAGAGAAGTTAACTGGCTCTTCTCGCTTTAATTGGTTGATTGGCAATATTGTCATAAATGCTGAGTGCTTTCGCCCATACGGTCCTCATCAGAGCTACAAAAAGCAAGTAGGAACAAAAAAATATAAAACTATATAAAACTATATAGAAATATAAAACATTTAAAAAAAAAAAAATGTAGGGATAAATTATAAAAATTATGCAGGATTTGTACAACCATATCGCAGGCTAAACTGGCAACTGGTTGGGATAGTGTTAAAACTGTAAATTGCAGTTATTTTTTGTTATATCATATAAGCTACAGGGACTGGTCAACTAGCCCCTATATACTTACACTCCCTAAGGTATCTATATTACCCAAGAGGTGACCAAATGTATGGAGCGATGGCGGAGTATGGCAAAGGAAGACGCGAGGGTGGCAGAATAAAACAATACCAAACAATAAGGTAGAAACTAAAGTATAGTATGGCTTTACTCAAGTATATGTCCGTTCAACACCACATTTTAGTTGACCAGTCCCTATAGCTTATATGATAAAACAAAAAATAACTGCAATTTTCCTTCATAACAGTGTCCCAACCAGTTGCCAGTTTGGCCTGCGATGAAGTTGTACAAATCCTGTATAATTTTATAATTTTTATAATTTATACCTACATTTTTTTAATGTTTTTATATTTCTATATAGTTTTATATATTTGTATAGGTACTTTTCTGTTCCTGCTTGCTTTCTGTAGCTCTGATGAGGCCCGTACGGGCTAAAGCGCTCAGCATTTATGACAATATTGGCAATAAACCAATTAAAGCGAGAAGAGCCAGTTAACTTCTCTCCTCAAAAAACCTACCTATATAAGTAGGGACGTATAAGTAGCATAAAAACATTCAAAACGCTGCAAGTTATTACACAACGGTTTATTATTTTCTGTATAGATCACCAATCTAGGTACAAAGATCCTATTGACATAAAATACCCACCTACCGCGAGGTTCACAATCATCTCTTGGCGACAATGACTAGGTACCTTCTTGTAATTATTATTATCGGAGAGTTGTATCATTCATTCTTAATGAAATTCAGTAACTAAGGAAGCCTCTGAAAGTAAAAAACAACCTGGTTCGGTGGAATCGAAAGAAAATTGCATTTGAACAGCTGATATTTGAACGGAGATTTTGCCTACTCGGGAAGAATTGCGATTCACACTCGTGTTTCTGCTCTTTTTTTCGTTCAACCCTTAAGTCCTTACAGGGAGCGAACGGTTGTTCCTAAAACGCTCCGCAAGGTCTCATTCGACGCTAAAAATTGTGTTCTATTTTAAATCGATGGAAAAAATATACCTTCCTATTTGTAATTTTCGAGCTAGGGCGTTTCGAAAATTTCATCCCCTATGTTCTACCCCTTAGAGAAGGCTGACGGTAACGAAAAGCTTCGCGGCACAACTAGACCCCAAATGGGGCCGGTATACCAAATTTCATTAATTTTGGTCCATGGTAACTAAGGAAAGTGACGCGTACGGCGGACGGCGGACGGCGTACGGACGGATTTTTTTTAATTCGATTTTTGGATTCTACGTATCTTGAAACGTAAAACCTCAAATTTTGATGGGGTTAAAAAAAAATGTTTTCGTGCTCGATTCCAAAGGTTCATTACTGAAAATAATAAACCAAAACGGCCATTTTCGAGTTCATACGGGTAAAGTTAGAGTACAGCTCAATATGAAATTCCGAATAGGTATCAACGGAAAACCAACATAACGTACGGCAACAAACAGCAAGTAGGGACACTCTGTTACACCGAAAACATCCCCGAACGTTAAAATGGAATCTTCGCCAAGTTCGGGACGCGGTTTGTCGAGTTTCTTTCTGCATGGCCCCCCTCGGGTCGTCCATCCGTGATATAACTGCCCCCTTCCACATTCTCTCTAATTTTCCTTCTCTGCAGGCCCCGTCTTTTTATGTAACGTCTTTCTTACGGGTTCGAAATCTCCCCCGAGGTGGTAGTTTTTGTGGAATTCCAGACGCCTTTATGCGAGTGGTTTCCGACGATATTACTCTCGCGCTGTTTTGATATCCGTTATGGACCGTTCTGCTCTCGCATTGTGTACCTACAGATTCCATTCTCAAGTCCGTTGGTTCAATGCTATTCATACGCCACGTAATTGGTACGTCTCGACGCGGGAGTGCGAATGGCAACGATACAATGCAATTCAATACAATATGTTTGTATAAAACCAAAAAAAGGTAAAACGTGTCTCAAATTTTCCAGAAAGGCTCAGTATCACAATGTAGGGGTAACATCTTGAAGTTTGGTCCATAGCGGAAAGTACCCAACTTTTCATAGACAACCCTCTAGAAATTACTCCCACGAGATAAAATGTAAACATTTATTTATAATAATGTAAACATTATTACCACTCCAGGCGGGTCTTTGAGAATATTGACCAGCGGAGTGAGATAAACAAAGTATAGACGAAATTTAGACTTTCTGTACAAAATATAGACTCCCTAGCTGATATACCTAGTTTAAAATTGGTACGGTTGCGGTGAGGGTGAGGCATCATTTCAGGCTGTCCTACAGTTGTTCATAATTTTATTATAACCGAGCACTTATCATTCTTCAATAAACATTTTTTGGAATCGAGTATGAAGAACATTACAGCAACTGTGAAATTTTATTAATTCATATTTTTCAACTCCACGACCCTGAGAACAAAATCTGTGTACCAAATTCTTGTGGGTGGATGCTCCGTCACTATATATATGTGCCATTTTCAAGTAAATAAGAGTGTTTCTAAGTTTGTTATAATTTATTTTAAAAGAGCTAGAACAACCGAATATTTCAGATATTATCTGTTTAAATTGAGCATTTTTCTTTATTTATTTGCGAACAGAAGGTAGCCGATCTGCAAAATTAGGTTGGTATTACCTTGAACTGTTAACTGACTCAGTTTAAACGAGAAATGCCTCACCTTCCGACTGTAATGATTGGACCCAGGTCTGATTGTTATGCTATCATTCGCCTCTACAAAGTGGAGCAGGTTGTAAAATGAACGAGATAATTTAGTTGGTAGTAAAATAAAGCAACTCCATTCATCGCTGTAAATGCTAATGAACCGCCATCTATAAATATGTGCCGAACATTCATGATGGAAAACGTTCAGTTTATTACTTCCTTAAAACATAATTATTACCCTTCACATAATTTGCTCTATTACTAATGGAATGGGAGGAGTTCGATAGTTTAGTTTAGCTCTTGGCAACTGGATTTTTTTACGTAACTTAACAATATGGGAACTGACCTACTAGTTTGATAACGCAACGTAACTAGTGTTACAGGTAAGTACGGTTTGTTCTCATTATTGAATGCGCAGCTGTTTGAATTATGAAGGAGAAGCGAACTAATACATATGCCTATTATATCTATATGCCAATTTATCTGTAACTTTATTCAGCCAACCTCAATACTATTATAGTGAGATGGGGATTTATTTATCACATTCAGATTGTCGTAGCTGTTCGAACAAAGTACAGTCCGACCTCGGTATAACGAACATAGATAAAGCGAACAACCTCATCATAGCGAATCCACTTGCAGGGTAAATTTTGTAAATTTAGAGTCAAGAATGGCTAAAAACGCTTTTTTCGAGGTTTTTGTGTAAATTACCATCTTTAACATAGGAACATATGGTACCTACATTCGGAATCAGCGTGAAATTTCCTTTAAGAATCACCCAACGAATCGGTTAAAATGATTCATTGAAAATTCGCTCATCAACTCATGCTTGCATTGCTGCGGCTGGCGCCGAGTTTTATTTAAAATGTTGTCCTTAATTTGTATGGTACTCGTAGTTGGTGCCAAGTAACAAGTAGTAACGTAATTACACATTACATAAATGAAGATGAATTTCTACCTCAGCTCAACGAATTTTGAACGCAACTCAAACATTAGTGTAATGAATACGATCTCGACCTTTACAATACCTGGGTACCCATCTCTGTACGTAGCATCCAACTCAGTATTCAAACTCAATGTCAGAGTATTCAAACTCAATTTCATGTAGAGTATTCAAACTCAATTTCATAGAGCTTCAAATCAAATTACATTCATTTCGTTGTTCATGATTTTTTTGTGCTTGGTGAAGTTGGTATTCACCCATCACTTATTGATTTCCTCTTTTCTTGGATTTATGTTATAGTTAGTTATAGGGTAGGTAGGTATTGTTTATTCTTGGTAGCTTAACTGCTTAAAAGGATTTTGGCACCATTAGATAGATTCTCTGCCTCATTTAGTAGGAGTAGTAATAGGAGTAGTTGAGTAGTTGATAGGAGTAGTAAATGTGCATTATTGTGTTGTTTAAATGTGAAACTATAATGAACAAATGCATATTCGAATGAATATGACTTCGTATCAGGTGCACCTACATTGGTGTATTTCATCTTGAGGTCATCCTCGAAGTGCATGTGATCCTCTACACACCTTGGGTCGACCTAGGTTACTGGCACTTCCTTGAGCCTGGACGTTTGGGTAATATTGCTTATATTGCGAGTCATCGGATTTTAAAACACAATGTTTTCAGGACGTTTTTAGATAGAAAAAGAAGTGTAAAGAAAATCCCTATGTAGGTGCTATTCAAAATGTAAAAAAATATAAACGACGGCAGAAAAATTTTTCTATCTAAAATTTAGATTGCAATATAATGCATTAGGATGCATTTGTGCAAAGATGAAGAAGAGCAGGAAAGCTTGCCTACTATTATATCCTAGATTCTCTTCCTTATTTAGTATCCAGTATTTTGTAGGAAATACAGGCAACTACTAGAAATTGTTTCAAGTTCAGGAAATGGTGTGTTTTCGTTTATACGTCCTATGGCGAGCGTTCGAGAGGAAGGAAGAGAGAGCGAGTAAGAAAGAAAGAGAGAATCGGAGGGATGGAAAATAAAGACGCTATAAAAGGACTGGTCGTTCAATAAACCATCGGACGGCGGTTGTGTACAGAGATCACGTTTCGCCAGCTCGGTACATAACAATTAAACCCCTTGACCAATTACGATATCGTAGCTCAAACTTCTAATGACTTTAACATCTTTACGTCACGCATCCGAGGCTCTGGCGCACGCAGTCGGCATACGAAATGCGTCGACCGGCCGCTCGGTGCGCAGGCGTCTCGCCTCTTCGCTAAAACGCCGTTCACAATGCGCCATCACGTGCCCAATGATGTACGACGTCTCAAAATGTGTGGACCGAGCTCTTTCGTCTCTTTGACAATCGGTTCCGCGGTCATCGTTTCATATAGAAATCTTATTGACCTGCCAATAAGAGCATCAACTGGTGCGTGAGTGTTCCAAGAAACACATTTTCCTATAAATTGGTTAGGTACAAAGACATTTTGGAGTCTTCATTTATTGGTAGTTGATTATTTAGGTACATATCGCACCCGTCGTGGAATAAGGGCACAACTCAAAAAAGGTTCATTATTGAAAATAATAAACCAAAATACGATTTTGGTTTATTATTTTCAATAATGAACCTTTGGAATCGAGCACGAAAAAAATTTGTTTAACCCCTCCTCAAAATTTGAGGTTTTACGTTTCAAGATACGTAGAATCCAAAAATCGAATTTAAAAAAATCCGTCCGTCCGCCGTCCGCCGTACGCGGCACTTTCCTTAGTTACTATGGACCAAAATTAATGAAATTTGGTATACCGGCCCCATTCGGGGTCTACTTGTGCCGCGAAGCTTTTCGTTACCGTCAGCCTTCTCTAAAGGGTAGAAAATAGGGGATGAAATTTTCAAAATGCCCTAGCTCGAAAATTTCAAATATTTGAGTTAAGACCGGTTTTGCATTGTGGAAGTGGTGAGTTATTTTGTCAGTAGAAGGTCGGACCCACCCATAATTATATCTACTTCATCACCTGTAGAGTCCTACTGTCGAGTCCGACCTTCTACAGTCAAAATACACCACTTCCACAATGCAAATCTGGTCCTAACTCAAAAATCGTCTATTTTGAGTTGTGCCCTTATTCCACGACGGGTGCGATATTGTTTCGGTGGGCTCAGCCACTTTCTTCAGCCTGTCAAATGTAAAGATGGGGCTCATCCCATTCCTCTCGAAAAGTTTTTGTTCTTGATCATCATGTTTCACCACTCTATGTTAGAAGATCTTCTAAAACTAAACTTATTAGCAAACAAGCCCAGAGAGTAATAAGTACCTGGATTCATCTGAATGAAAAACACACCCACATCTTTCATAATTTCGTCATACACATGATGAACATAAAACGCAATGAGGGTGATTTGCATGTAGAGACGAATGAAAGGAGAAGAAATGGGTACTATTCAAAACATAGAGTGGTGAAATCATCAATCTCAATGGGATGAGCCCCATATTTACATTTGACAGGCTGAAGAAAGTGGCTGAGCCCACCGAACATATATGTACTCTACCTAATCAACTACCAATAAATCAAGACTCCAAAATTGTGCTTTCCTGAACGGAAAATGGTAAAACCAACCCATCATCACAAGATAAATTGGTTTTCGCGCTGATAGAGGAGATTGAGCAATACTCCCACTGCTTCAGCTGAGCAATCTGAACATGCGTCCCAGCTATTACCAACCAGGGGGGGGGGGGGACTCCCAAAAAATAGTAGATGATAATTATAACATACCTAGGATCAGAAGATATTAACAGTCAGGAACAGACAGGCGTCACGATACCAAGATGATAGCTGAGTTCAATACCCAGCTATAATTCTGGTGACTGTCGCAGTAAAGAATTTCCCTGTAGTAGCCTACATCACGAAGGTTAACTTTTTTCAAATCGAGTTTCCAATCAGGTTCCCAACATTGAATGTTTTCACATTCGTGTTACTGACTTCTGTTGAAAAAAAATTGCAATATGAATCAGAATCGCTGTACTTCTCCGACCATTTGATTAATTTGTTAGAGATCAAACTTCAAAATTTGCACACGGTAGGTAAGTACTATATGGTCATGACCCCTTCCCCCCCCCCCCCC
>JAEMON010000006.1:10635382-10652104 GCA_030264115.1 Lygus lineolaris | reverse complement strand
AATTCAAAGATATTTTAATGTATCAGATAGTTACTTTCTCTCAGAGGGCAGGTGATCAACTAGGAGAAGTGGAAGAGGATTTGGTTGCTCCGCTATGTAGATAACTGTTCCATCCAGATAAAGAGAAGCAAACCAGTGACAATAAGAGCTAGAAAACCCTTATGGCATTCCAAATGATTTTTTCCGTACATTCCCTAAAATAAAATTTTCGCGCACATTAGTTTTTGGTTCAAGTACGAACCCCAACTTTTCGGATTCGGATTTTACGTGAAAATTCACGAAAAAATAATTAATTTGAAGCTTTCCCTGAAAAGTGCTCAAATCGTGAAAATCTATTTAATAAAATTCTACCGTTGTTCGTTAGGTAGATACATCAGGGTTTCTAATGATGATATTTAAGAACCAGATAATACTCAGGACAATCGTACATCAACATAGACCGATAATTGACTCTACTTACAATGATATGATATTATTCATGTAGCCTTAATAATGTATTATATCAGGACTGCACATATTATTCACTCAACGCAGTTTTATTTCTAGGTCTCGTGCGAGTCCATTTTTCACTCAGCAGGGGGTACAGCTCGAGAACGTTATAATAATTTCCAACTTCCCAAGGGAATAGTTTCAATTTGGAGAGCATCACCTGGTAGAGGTGCAGGTATTAGTCCCGCTCGGTGGGATAGTTACGACGTGAGTATGCGAGTGTAGATGTGTGTATAATATATGGGTGTACGTTGGTGAGTGTGTATGCAAGTCAATATTCATGACCTAATTGGATCTCGTGCCATCAAAAGGGGTTTGTCCTCGTAAACAGTGAACGGTTTTGCGGACCGGTCCGTGACCCGTCGCACCGCAGGTACCAGACATGCAAAGATCATCTCAAACGACGAGTCCCGGTTATAAGCAGCCACTGTCGGTTCATTTTCAAAGATACTATTCTGAAGTTTCTCACAAGTTATTTAGTTATGCGGATCAGGTGATGCGAAAGAAATATCTGGAGCAAAGCTTCTCACTACTTTCCTTATCCGTAGGTAAACAGAGTGCCTCACTATGTACCTATTACTAACCACCCTCTAATTTATGCTTTTCAGAAGAAACGTTTGAATTTTAGGTCCCCTCTACTCCCCTTTAGTTTTTTGTGCAGATTGCAAATCCAAAGTTGGAAATTGAAGAAATTTAATGGAAAAGTGGAAATTGCGACGATAACCTGTTTTTTTCGAATTGCGAACTAGATTTATTTTAATTTTATTTATTTATTTATTTTTTTAATGGCAAATCGAAAAAGCTCCATTCATGCTGCATGAGTTGATGAGCGAACTTTCAAAGAATCATTTTAACCGATTTGGTGGGTGATTCTCATACGAAATTTCACACTGATTCCGAATATACCAATTATGTTCATATCCTTAAGATGGTAATTTACATCAAAAACACTTTTTTTCAGCGATTTTCGACTCTAAATTTTCAAAATTTGAACCCTTGGAGTACTTCAAAAATTCTGGCCAACGAACCTTTCTTTTAATATTATTGACATTTTGAAAAATTTTCAACGAACCTTTCTTTTGATATTAATTAACATTTTGAAAAATTGTTGACAAATTTTCAAAAATTAGCATTACTAAAATTTCGAACCCATTGCAATAGCTTCATTTTCTTCGACAATTTGCTAAAATGAACGTCACTATGTAACTCAGCAGGAAAGTTTTCCTTTATGTTTTTCAGTTTTGTGGTATTGAAAATCTCAGTATAATACTCAGTAATTTTTTTAAAGACAAACTCATTAACCAGCTATTTCATTACGTTTGCACACATTTTGTACAATAATTGTACAGTTTTACGTCTGCATCAAAAAATGTGTTTCTCCTTGAAAAAATTAGCTTAGAGCCATCATTTCAGGTTTTCCATAAAACTTGTCAACTTTAGAATACATTTATCTAGATTGAAAATCCACAAAAAAAAAAAAAAAAAAAAAAAAAAAAAAAAAAAAAAAAAACAGTAGGTGGGGCAGTTTGAAAGTTTTATCGAAAACGCATACGTACCTACCAACCTACTTACAAAAAAAAAGTGAAAAAAAAGACGCTCGGATAATTGCTCCATTTTATTTATGACTTTAAGTTTTAAACTGATAGGTCCTCTATTTCAGTGTTGGCGTCGAGAATGCAAAAAAATCAGTAGGTATACTACTTCCATTTGGCCGGTTTCGATTTGTCTCAAAAGCTCTGCGTGGGTTGAACCACATTCAACGAATTACGAATTCCATCTCAAAGTGGGAAATAAAACCAGTTTTCAGGGAATTCAGAGCGATTAGTTTTAATTCCATCTACATAAGTTGTATATCATGCTAGCTTGGACTCCGCGGTGCCTACTAAAACCCCATAGGGGTTGCATCAACATTGTGACTTTGAGTGAGTGAGTCTGACGGTTATCGTGAGTGTTTAAGTAAATAGTTGCCTACAGGTAATAATTAATTTAATGAAATAGATTCACCTGAATCCATTAATTTAAGTGAATCATAATAATTTTAAACCAAACGGTGAAAAGGTAATCTCAAATGGGTTTGGGTAATCCACTCGAACATTCTGAAATTCACCTGAATTCAGTCAGTTCTAGTAAATAAATTTATATTATCTGCGAAATAGTGAGTTCCATTGTTATCGTTCAAAACCACCTCACAAGAAACAAGGTTTCAAGACATATGAAGAATACATTCTGGACGAATTCAATTCATCTTGAACTTAATGTTTGAGTAAATCCCTATCCTAAACCAGAATGGAGAGTTCCAGAACCGTTGTGATCACACCAGAGTCATCCTGAGGACCTTTTCACACAAACAAACAGGGAATTTAAAATTCTCACATAGTTCTCATAGTGGTTGGCATTCTCATGGTTGTCACCTGAGCGTTATGATTGTTATTGAGCCGTTCAAAATCATCTTACGAGAATGAGAAATTCACTTCAACATTCACGAATTCAGCTGAACTCAGTCTGTTCAACCCGACTGGTATAATATTTTATTGCTTTTTAAATGTTTTTAGTTGTAATAGACAATACAGAAACTTTATAAATTTACTTGGTAAATGTAGGTTTTTGATGAATAATATTAGAATATGAACAAAGGAATTCTAAAACAAATCCCATGAGGCGTTGAGCCTGTTAGTGGGCACTTTCAGTAAGGATGGAGTGGTATAGGAAAAGTCATGTAAAATATATTTTAAACAAAAATTATATTATATAGAAACCTAAATACTTCAAAAATAATAAAAAACAAATCAATAAGTTTCGTCCCAACACATAGGTACAAACACGTACAAACCAGAAAGGGGGGAAAGTAAAAATATAGGAAGGTATTAAAATTGAATACAGAAAACAAAACTCTAAACAAAAATTCGAAGGACATCATGGGCGAACAATGGGCTCACTTTTAATAAATTCCCTAATATTTTTTTGCCTGATAGAATGTTTGGTGTTGAGTAGGCTTGTAGTCAGAAATTTGGTTAATACATTTTCTTGCCCCCGAGAAACTAAAGCTGAGGCCGTTTATTTACACAAGAGTTATTTTTTACATAAAAAGATTAAATCGTTGAACGATACAGTACAATTAGAATTGAGAAGAAAAATCCTCGTTTGTGGATATTCACTATTAGTCAAGAAATCTGTATTATGTCGTTTCATAGAGTGCCTGCCAACTGCGTTTCGATCAAACGGCGTTCTATAAAAACGGTAGCTTAATGAGAAAAACAACTAGGACGGGATTGGAATTAAATTACTGCTCTCTGGTTGCCACCTTCATTAATCTAATCGCTATCTTCCTCGATCAACTACTTACTTCTGCATAACCCATTATCAACCTGAGACGTTTCCATTCAACGTTGGCTCATCGAATAACGGACACTTCACTGTATGGAGTTCTTTTAGAATCCAAAAACGGGGAGGAGAGATAGAATTATGTGTGGTGTAATTGAGTTTCTCATGGGAAAGCTATTCGGAGGACAAAAGAGCGGTCATAGGCGAGTGAGCTGGGGCTGGCCACAATCCATTTCCTCGATAATTACCGTGTGAGATGGTCCAGGGCGACTCTGAAACATCACGTTTCTGGAATTCATGGTTAGTCTTGAAATCTGTATTTGGTTGGTTGAACTTCAGAGCCCTATACGGATGCGTAAACGTAAAATTCGTTCACGATTGTGTTGACATGTTGTCTAAACTCACAAACTTAAACACGATCAAGAGTTGTGATTCAATTTTACTAAAATTTTTAGGGACCATGCGGTTAAGAGGTCCCATATGAATTTCATCACGATTGAATCAAAGACAGACTCGGCGCATGCGCTAGGTAACGTCGAATTAAGTATATTTCGTTGTTACAGCCCTAATAACCACAGTTTTCATCCGATTTCGTTCGGATTTTCCTGGACGCGAGGAAGACGTGCAAGTTCCACTTGGCAGAGTATTTTAAATACCTAGGTACCTATAATTTGGAACCGCCCAAAATTTTATTTCAAAACAACAACAGGTGTAGACTATCAAATTCTGCGTCGATTGAGACCAACTCTAGCCCATCAACACTGTAGACATGATTTTTGGCGATTTTTCCAAGTTTTCTGGGTTAGCAGCTTTTCAGTGAAATCTGGTAGGTCTAACCTACCTACCTAACCTTTGAAAAACCTGCTAACGTAGGTACTAGTAACTAAAACTGAATGCCTACTAACCTAGGCACCTAAATACGCTTAGAATAAGTATCTACCTAAGTAGATAATATTTTACCTTGGAGTAACAGTTGGGAGATGAAGGTAGGTACTGTTAGATATGATCAGATGGGTTCCTAATTGTAGAGTTTTGATAATGAAAAAAGGCGCCAAGTGAATGTTTGGTTCTGTTACCATGACACCCGAAAGGTATTTGAAGCTGACGTCATGATACTCGAGTGCAGCGCTCCTGGTGTCCGAGCCTGGAACAGGGCAGTTGCGATTCGGTAGTCGATCGAGTTCTGACGTTCTGTTTCTGTGTCCGTAAAAATACCTATTTCGGAGTGTCATCAGATATTTGCTGTGTTTTATCTTACAGTACCCAACTTAGGACATGATCACGTGATTCTCAGATGAGCTGGGACGTTGATGTAGACATAAACTTTCAGTTGTACTGCACAAATTTTGGAACAGCGGGGTGCCAAAACGTAACGGAAGAAAGGACATGCACTTTGAACCGAACGCGCCGAAAGCAGGACTGAATAAATCCACGGATCACCCCCAAGCACAGAGTAACGGAGACAACTTACTCACCCCCAAGCAACCATCCACACGCGCACGGGACTGAAAGGGGTAGAGGTTGGTATCATTATCATTGCAGACGAAGAGGGTAAGACGCGTGATGCCGTCCGCCAATCAGAGGCCAGGAAAGTTTCATGTTTCAACCCGCAAGGCGCTGGACATCTCCTCTCGGTAGGTTCGAAGAAGTGCGCTGTTTCCAAACCTCTGTGCCCAGCATTGAGCCATTGAAATAAAAAGGGTGAATGCTATGTAGGCACATTGGGCAGAATCCCCCTCCTTGAATTTTTGTCATTATTACAAGTCACTTTTTGGTGAAAATGGGTTTATGTCAATTTCCGAGTATTCTTGACCAGCTCTTTCGTTTGCCATAACCGGTGGATGGAACCAGTATCATACACATTAGTGGAAAATTTCCAGTTTTTCCTCAATATTTTGGTCGGATGTCGTTTGACGAGTTTTGGAGGGGTTGATGTCGTTAGACCAACCTTCAAGGAAATTAAGAAACCAAGAAAATGTCAAAAAAATGTTCCGGTGAATTATAAATAATTTATTTCGAAAGTGGTTTTCTTCACCAGTGTCATACAGGGCGAAAACTGGGTATCACCACACCAGTGGCATACACCCTTCATACACATCTACGAATCCGTTTTGGTTCAAATTTACGGATCAAGAACAGAATATAAACGCACATTGCACTTTATTTACCGTTTATTGGTGCGTTTAATGGTTTATTACAATAGGTATAGATTTTTTGAGCGCAAAAATATCTTGGAAGTCTTGGAACTGTATCATACACCCCCTGATCCAGTATCATACACCCCCAGACCCAGTCTCACACACCTCCAGATCCAGTATCATACACCCCCTGATCCAGTATCATACCCCCTGTATGATAATGATGATGATGGTCATTGTGATTGCAATGTCCAGCAAAGGTGGTGAAATAAATTTCAAGTCCTAACTAACCTAAAATAACAACGAAAACGCGATTTTTTGAAAGTTTCGTTTCCCCAGTGTCATACACATGTGTATGATACTGGAGAATTAGAGGTGATACTGTGTATGATACTGGAGAATTAGAGGTGATCAGACTGATCAGGTCCCCAGTATCGTATACCCCCTCAAATCAAGTTAAAACCAGCTCTTTCGACAAAATTATCGACAGAAATGAATTCTACGAGTCCAAATAACCACCAACCTAATAATGAGCTAAGTCGATTTATCTCGTTAAGCTATATTTTCATTCCCTGAACTGAATTTTCATGATTAATTTCTGTTTCCTACACCTGATGTAAAAGGGGTTAAGTTGGGATTTCCATCGTGCCAAAGGGGCTATGTCAACAATAAAATAGTTAATAAACTGTGAGTGAAAATTTGAATTCAGAACTGGGTTCTGAGTAGTAAAATTAGTGTAACTGAGAAAAAGCAGGTCGCATATACCGTTTCGGGCTCCCGTGAAACTGTTGGAAATGTTGAGTGAAACTTCAAAAATGCTGATTTCTCAAAATGACCGAAATTGACTTAACTCCTTCTTCACATGTCAGGTGTATATATATCAGATATCATGTAAATGGGTCTAAAGTTCGAAAATCGGGGACTGAGCTTATCCTCTTTCGAAATTTAAAGGTATTTAAAGGAAGGTACCGACTCTCTTGTATTGGGTGGGCGACTATGACCAACCTTGAGAAGACGTTGACGTGCAACGTCTATAGAAAATATCCCCAATCCTTGAAAGAAAGAAAACGTTGGCATGCGGTTGATTGTCGATAAAATTCATTTGTTTTCATTATTCGACGGAATGGAAGGACTGGGATAGGAGTGTAGGAGCCCCATGAAGACAAAGCCCAACATAAGAAATTCCACTTTATGTCGAGCCGAGCAATAAAATTCACCGATCGGAGTTCCTCGATTCATGGCCTTTTCCTCGTACTTTGTGGGAGAAGAAATGATTTGATCACATTGATCGATCCACAAGGGTAATGGGAAGGGGATAGAGGAGAGTATTGCAACTGTATTTTGTAACTGCGCTGTGCTGGTTGATTGGTGTCACTATGAAGTACCGACCATGGCAACCAGCACTCCGACGGCATTTTAATTGAAATTGAAAATTTTAAACCGTTGCAAGTGACCACCTGGCTATTTATTAACATTCACTGTCAAAAATGGAAGTGAATCCTTGAATGGAGGAGATCCATAAATTTCAGGAAACTTCGTAGCAATAATTTTACGCTGAATAAGCGGGAACAAGGTGAAAATATACGGCTCCAGCACGACTCAGAATAATATACCTTACATTTCTGAACTGAGTGAATAATCGCTGAATTACCATCCATTGGATAACTTTGTCATGAAAGACGGCCATGAGGATGGACTTACTGATCACAATGGCCCTGATTCCGTCACCAGCAGACGAACTCGCGAATTGTCGTAGGAAGGGTAAGTTCCGATTATATTAAACCCACCTATAGAAAGCATTGGATTTCCGAATACAGAACACGAGGAAATAAAACGTGAGGCATCTGAGCTCGAGTTGCCGAGACTTGAGACTTTCCACTCTCCCAAGCACTTGCCAGCTTTCGTTTTCCATATTATCGCACTCCATATCTGCGGTTTGCTCTGGCGAACCAAGTTAACAAAGAGTGGAAGCTACCCGAGGCGCGAGCGGTTTTCAAAATCGGTCATTGATTTTCTCTCTTAAAGCAAACCTACCACGTTTAGTTCAAAAGTACCAACTCTTCCTCTATATTTTATATGAAATCAAAATAAACTATTCATGGACTTCTAATGTCAAAATAGTCTTCAAATGGGTGTGCCTAATTCAAACTAGGAAGATTTCAAAAAGTCTCATTAATGCAGCATGAGTTGATAAGCGAATTTTCAAAGAATCATTTTAACCGATTTGGTGGATGATTCTTATAGGAAATTTCACGCTGATTCCGAATATACAATGTTATGTTCCTATGTTTAAGATGGTAATTTACACAAAAATCCTTAAAAACGCGTTTTTTTAAGCTAGGTATTTTTGACTCTAATATTTCAAATTTGGACCCTGGGAGTACTCCAAAAATTCAGGCCAACGAACTCATCCTTTCTTTTGATATTATTGACATTTTCGAATTTTTAGCTCAATTCCTCGGTCAGATATCGTCTGGAATGACATGTATATACATATAAAAAAGTGTAAAATTTCAGGAATCGTTTTAGAATTGTCTAAAACGGATTTCTATGAAGAATATTTTCAAAAATTTGCATTATTTAAATTTTGAAGCCATTGCAATAGCTTCATTTTCTTCGAAAATTCGCTAAAAGTTATTAGCAGGATTTTTGGCCACGTCCCTCACTTTTGGTTGCCCTGCCATCCATATACGTGGCAGGACAGTACTTACTTAATCGTTACAGCTAGTTAGGTACCCCTCATGACATTTTAGGAGCGAACCTAACTAGCGTTGTTACTTGCTGACAGGATAGTCATAACGCGTGATGCAAGATTATTATTTTACCTGATTCAAACAAAACTTGAGGGACACCAGATACTCACTCTTCCGTTTCAATAACTACGAGTCATCCGATGTGGACTACCTAATTAACGGTAGACCGCAATATCAGATCAGACGAACGGTTCACTGGAGAAAATTGTTTTGCAATGAAATAGACTATTATTGTCAGGTATTATATACATGGGGAACTATTGGAGTGTAACAGAGGATATCCGAATTGCAAAGGTGAATTCCGAATTTCTATTGGTATGAGTCCTCTCAGTGCAAAACCAAAAAGATGTTATCGGTAAATGAGACTAAATTGGATGTCAGACCATTTTCAATTGCCATTAAGATTTGCTCGGAAGGGATTTTTTTGTTTTTTGGGAGGAGGGGTGAGCAAATGCGTGTTTCTATGTACTAGCATGAGGATAAATACGTGGTATACAGGGTGGATCACTGAGGACTAACCCCCCCTTCATTTCTCCTAGGATCCATGTAAAAAATTCGTTCCAACGACCGCGCAAATACACAAACTTTGTTCTCTTAAATGGAAACGCCCCTTCTTTATTTCAGATTTGGATTCTACGTAAAATTCATTTTAAAAAAAGGACCCCTCACTCGAATATTTGAGTGCGCAATTGCGCTCCAAATGTGCCCTAAATGCAAGAAATCGAGTTTTTTGGCTGTATAGTCAAGTATGATACATGATTTCAAAGTGTTTTTTCACGCTAAATGACGTGGTGATGTCGATTTTTCGATTGAAATGAAAAAATTGAAATTGCAAATATTCATGAAAAACCAATAAATTCTGGATTGCTCATTTTTTTGACAAATCACCACGTTATTCAGCGTGAAAAAACACATTAAACTCATGAGTCATACTTGATAGTTAACTACACCCAAAAAACTAGATTTCTTGGTTTTAGGGCACACTTGGAGTGTAATTGAGCAAGTTTTTGCGCACTCAAATTTTCGAGTGAGGGGTCAGTTATTCATGAAATTTCGCTTAGAATCCGAATCTGATATTTAAAAAACAATTAAAAAAACATGGTAACTAATGGGTCCTAGGGAAAATTAGGGCTTGTAAGTCCTTAGTGAATCACCCTGTACTAGATATAGTTGAAATAGTTCTAATTTGGATCACAGACCTTGTTGAAAACATGTGAGCCAGAGGGGGAGAAACTATAAGGGCGGGATTTATAGACGGTCTTCGACTTTCAAGGAGACCTTGAGATGGTAACCTCGAAATCTGGAATACGGATTCGGCATGAAGAATCCTTGAAGACCATCTCAAGGTCTCCTCGAAACTCGAGGACCGTCTATAAATCTCGCCCTAAATTGCTGTCATCCGGACATATTACAGGAGCAGTTGTTCTGTGCACCAGCCAACTGCAGTTGTTCTAGCACTGGGTACCTAGCTACCTATATGAAATAGGACAGATTTCACACGGAACGCTTGTGGTTTCCCCCCAAAGTAGATATTTCCTATTTGTACGAAGAACTTATGCAACTCATCGAATGCTCGTTGGAGAGTGGAGGCAACGACGCGGAACAGCAAGTGAGAATAGAACAGAACTGGACCCCAAAAATTATGGAATCGGCGGAGCACGGGATCGAAAGGCCATTAGCCTCCCCAGTAGGTCCAGCCGGTAACCGCAGCTTACGAATACGAACTCGACCACAAACTCATGACTCTCCAAAGAGAAGTTGGCAACTCTTCTACACTCAAACTCTCATACAGCTGTGTATGTAACTTGTCTACATGTTCTCCACAAACTCATCTACAACTTTCTGTCGTTAGACCGTCAATTATTAAAAATAAGTGCACAAAACTCTTCCTAAAGCATTTCAATACCATCTTCGAACCACTGCAAATCTCCAAAACCAATCCTTACAAGAAGCAGTCCTTTCAGTCCCTCCAAACAGACGCTATTGCAATGGTCGACCTTTTCGGGTACCAGGCGCGGAAAAACGTCGGATTTTCTGTTCTGGGATTGGATTTTTACCAAGAAATCACTGTGTTATGAAATGATTTTTCTTGGAACCAACCATGAGCGAATATTTCCAGAACATTGGGGTACCTGTGCAACAATATTGATCCAAGAATTTAGGTAGACGAATTTCTGTGAAAAAGACTCATAGAAGACTCGTAGAAATCCATTCTGGATAGGTTTGAATTCAATTCTTTATAGCTAAAGGCTCTCGTACGTCAATTAATCCGATATTAATTTTTTGAAGAATTTTTAAAGAAAATTAATTTGGGTCAGTAAACATTGAACTTCAGGCGAAGGGGTTCATATTTTCCGTAGAAGAGGTTGTTTATTACAAAAATTCTCAAATAACGTGATTTTTCAAGAAAGATTAAAAAATCACACATAAACATAGAAATGGCTTGAATTTCAGAATATTCTTGAATGGAAAAAGGAAATTACAAATTATTTACCTACATTATAATTTTGGGGCTTGGAAAAAATTGTGGAAAAATGTAAAAGTGTGTTTTGGGGAAATGGGAAGGCACTTACCTTCGTATTTGGACATGATGTCTATTCGTAGGCCAAACTTTCCTTCGAGGAATGAACGGTTGTTCTTCTAAAACCTCATTCTGCTCTACTGTGCAGCCTGAGGGAGTTGAAAATTTACTGCTTTTTCTTCTGAAGGTTGCATGAAGATTGAGAATTTCTTATCATAGAAGGGAATATGTAAACGTCCTGACTGGGTGAACGGCCAAATACGGATCTCGCCGTGTAATACAACAGTTAGTATCCATTCATTCCCCACTCGCAGGTACCCTCCGTGCATAGTAAACTCAAATAATACTACGAACCGAATCGTTTGCTTTTACCGTTGGATAAGAGCATTATTATCCAGTGTAAATGGCCTTTTAATCGGTGCCTGGGAAGAGAGAGAGCCTAGAAGGGGTTACAGGCCGGACGTTTATGACTGTGCATCTCTCCGGAACCTTACATAAGCCCTGGAACTAATCCTCCATTTCAGGTGTAGCCAACCTACAGAAGAACAACCGCCTCACCTACTTCCCAAACTTTTGACCAGGACGATAAAACCATGGTTAACCCCAACGATAAATTACGCCCTTAATGTTTGAACTCACAAACGAAAGGTTGTTTGGTTCACCCCATGACAAAGTGGCGAATTTCATCTGTTACTGCTTTCTCTTTGTTTTACGATGCATTATTTCATTTTCAATTATTCCCTCTCGCTGGTCCGTCGTTAAACCGCGTAGTTAACAGTTCGAAACAGCTCAAAAATCGCATTCAGACTGCAAGTGATTAGATCGTGACTTCACAGAATGCTAAGCCGCCGAACCAGTGCAGTAAAACGAACCAATAACGTTGATTTAGCGCGATTGTGGTTTTTTTGGGCCCCGAGTGGTGCACTTATGGTTGTCAGTGTTTTGCTTTGCCTCGGTGCTATTAAAACCGAGCTCCTCCGCAGATTAAGGTAGGCAGGGAATGGAATTACTGACCTTTGTAAGAGGACCTTCTCAGGTACCAACAACTGTGAGAATTTACCAGACCATCTTGCATTCCACAATTTTTGGGGAAGGGGTACCATTTGTAAAACTAAAATAAAATTAAGACCTTGTACGACGTCCTCAACAGTGTTGAACGTAAATATTATGGTAATGTACCTCTGTCTAAGAAGGAGCTTCGCGAATACCTACAAGGAAAATGACTTGAGTCCTTGACTGACCACTAAATTAGTAACTCCTCGCCAGCCTTGAAGCACATTTGAAACCTTGATGCTGATAGGTTATTTTCCACTACATTTTCCTGGGAGAGGGGAGGATCTTTTTTATAACTGAGTTGTTACAGAAACTGAGGTGGTACAAGAGACATTCAAACTGTTGATTTGACTGAATTCCTTGGATAATACGATATTTAAGTGACCCCTCCCCCTCAAACTCCGTATGTAGACAAATCTAGAGTAAAACAATCTAGACTCCATTTAACATCTAGATACAGGTACACTATCCTACAAATAATCAGTAACAACTAGCAACTAGACTCACCAACTAGACTCAGTTAGGTATACCTACTTGTAAAACGGTGTACGAATGCATTTAGAGTTTAAAAAAAAAAAAAAAAACAAGTTGGGGAAAATAGTGCCTATTAGCACGGAACAACGTTCAAAGAAAACCCTAAGAGAAGGAATGGGGAATACTGAGGGATTTATTAATTAATAAACGTTCCTTAGCTTAGGAGATGATTAAGGACGCAGAATGTCTTGAGGAAGCCCGAGAGTAGGTAGCGAGGTCCCATTGAACAAGGTAAGGAGGAGTTAAAGTACTAAGTACTAATAGGTAAGAAGGATTTATGAAACGGAATCACTCATAGGGTTTCCTTTCAGGGGCCAAGGAACGGATGAAATTCGTTTTTCCCATTTTTCTCAGCCAATTTTGAGCCGATTTCGATGCGGTTTACGGGATTTTTCTTGTTATTCAGATCTCTAGGGCTCATCTCAGCTTTGTATAATTTTCATTTTGTAATTTTGAAATTTTCTCGTCCTTTTTTTAAAATTCAAATTGGCATAACTGCACTTCATCCCCCTAGAGAATGATAAAATAGGAAAAATGACGCCAACCACATTAAAATCCGTTGAAAATTGGCTGAAAAAAATGGGAAAAACTGTGCAACGCTTGAATGGTTGGGGGAGGGGATAGAGGGGAAGTTATCCGCTTTTTACACTTATTGGTCCTAAGCAGTAATAATGTTATAGTAAGAGTTCAAATAAACTCTTCGGTAGCCGAGATTTAGGCATTTTTGAGGAACTTTTTGGCTCCGACCCTTGCCCCCTTAAGCTTCCTACAACGTCCCCTTAGGATTTCCTGTGCGCTTAGGAATGTTTGTGAATACGATAGCATCTACTTATTCCATAAGAAGACTTTATTTTGTCTTGTTCCAGAAAAAGGACACATCGTATTGTAGTAGCGTTTATTAAGCCTTCAAGTTAAGTACTTTCGTCTACAGGGTCTCATCAGAACTTATAGGTCTTCTTATGTTTATCCTATCTTCGTGCAGTGGCACATCCAATGGTATGCGGATAGCAGTCATACTTCCAAGAACAAAACCACTACTAAATTCTGCAAGGAAATACCAAATAACTGTAGTGACGAGTATGGTGGAACTTAAACCTTAGAACACTAGAGGACCTAAAAGTTCTGATGAGGACATATATAGGCGGAAGTACTATTGCAATACGAGGAGCCATTTAAAACCTCAAAAAGATAAAGGCGAAACCCATTTAAAAAAAAAAAAACAATGACTTGTTATAACCCAGTTATACACACAAAGAGCCATCATGACGGTCAAGTGACAAGGATGAGGGCGCTCTACGATAGAATTTTGAATAACTTCATTGTCAATTAGGAGCTGAAAAATAAGCTACGTTGCACTACAAAATTGTTATTGACAGCCTTCTGACCTTCTGAAGACATCAAAAGTGAGTTCCGCTCTATCAGAAACGAATTTACAGCCGGGACCTTGTCCTAATGGTCTTAGTTTGGTTCTAACCATCATCCGGACACCACCAACTTGTAACCACTCATAACTGGGAAATGTTCTTGTGATGGGTAGGGCAATTTCGTCCCGAGGCTGTCATGTCAAAAATGGACAATGCCTCTTGATCCACACACTGAGAGCCAGAGGTCCCATAATGTCCCTATGACTGCTATAGGGGAACCTGTTTCAAACCAAGGAAAAACGTTCTCGGCAGCTGGAGGAGACTAAGGACACAAAAAACTCGGGGATTTTATACCGTTACGAGTCTCAAATATCTTCAGCCTAAGGTTGGTTGGTTGGGTATATAATGATGCACTGACCCACCCGTAATAGGCGGCCAGTGTTTTTTTTAGGTACCAACAGAGCATTAACATACCCACTTGCCCCGTCCAGTGACCCCAAAGAAACCTCTAATACCAACCCTGTCTTTGATCTCAATCTCTGTAGATTCATGATTAACATTCGAGTGCCTCACGCGGTTTTGCATTCATCAATTTCTCCTTCAACTGCCAATTCGTCCAAGATTCATCGGGAAGACCCGATTGTTGTCTTTACTTGGGGGATCCAAAAATCATTAAAACATGTTGAAGCATACCCGAGGAGACTTCCAAACTACCTACAACAATCCAATTTGGACAGACATTTTGTACAGGGTATAGAAATCTTCAGGCCTATTGCAATACATTTCTACCCTTCGAGTCAAGTAATATAAGGAAAATGAAAGGATGGATCAGGAGTACACATTCACTAACACAAGAACGAGTACATGGCTTTTTCGTTTACGCATGCGCGTATATTACTAACAAAATGCACTTGGGACAATCTATGAGAGAACTCGAGGTCCCTAATACTGCTTCAAATGTGATGAAATTCATTTGGGACCGTCTACTAACCAGCCCCTAACTACCAATTTGAGAAATGTTGGACTTATGATTCGTGGTTTGCGGCCGATCGGCAATTTTCATTAAAACTGCTTCTATTGCGGCAAAATGGAAGCCTCAGTATCCTGTCAGAGGTTCAACCACAACAATCTTGAATATACAGGATGCCTGCTACCTACCTAAGAATTTCATCGACCCCTGCTAGACAGGGCAAGAGTCGTAGAGTCGACAGCATCAATTTAATGTTCCTACATTTTGAATTATTTATTATTTTTTGCTCCATGCAATTAAAATCAAGTCATTAATTCAAAGTATCTATTATTTTGAATTCTCTATTATGTTTTGTTGCATGAAATTAAGTGAAGTTCCAAGTATTCATGGTATATTTCAATGTGATAATTCGCTAAGTTTTCCCTTTCGTATTGTTATTATGTTTAGATTCTCGTATTGAATTCATTCAAGAAATTTTTTCCGCTTTTTGATCATTGATTGAGGTATATTTTAAATATGATTAATTCTCCACCTAAATTCACTTCGTAAATTTTGTAAATTCTTTTTATTCTTTAATACTAATTTAATTCTTCGTAAAATTCTAAATTTACTTCGTAACTCTTCACTCTCGTACTGAATTCATTGAAGAAATTTTTTCCGCTTTTTGATCATATGTTGAGGTACCTATATTTTAAACATGATTAATTCTCCACCTAAATTTACTGGTGTTATAGGTACTTGATAACTTATGCTTCTTTTATGACTTCATAAAGAGAATTCACCAAACTATTGGGGTTCCCTTTTGAGCTCAAAGATTTATGGTCACTTTAGCTATGGCCTACGTGGACTTCATGTCCTATTCATCTGCCCGCAGTTTATGACATGATTGGTACGATTAATTTGACGTTAAGAAAAAGGAATTGTGCATTGTAACTTCAACCGGCATTGATTGTTCCCGGTGACTGAGACGCGACCGACTCGGTGTGGGAGAGAACAAAGATGCGCTCTGAGCGAGCTAATCAGTAATCACCACGCACCGCGTCCCACAAAATGACCGAGACTCGCGACTGCGCACGAATTTGCTGCACTTTTTCCTCTATTAGAGGAGCCACAGAGTGGATTTTCCGTGTGGGTGGATGGATGCATTCCTTCTAAATGCCACATCACTAACCTTTAGGGAGAGCACAAGGACGGCTACACCTATCACGACTCGGAGCGCCGCAGTCATGACAATATTTTTCAACAATAGTTCATGGGAAAGCGCGGTCCTTTGGCCGGGGGAGGAGGCACCTGGCTATCTATATCACAAAACATGGTGATTCATTAACCTATCATGAAACATTGAGTTTTCTCCACAACATGATTGGTAAACGAATCCAAATTGTATTTACACTATAACAAAAGTAAATTGCAATGAATTAAAAAGTGCCAGTCATGCAGCATGAGTTGATGAGCGAATTTTTAATGAATCATTTTAGGCGATTTGGTGGGTGATTCTTACAGTAAATGCACTGATTCCAAATATAGAATGTTCATATATGTTTAAGATGGTAATTTACACGAAAAACCTCAAAAACTC
>JAEMON010000006.1:10624102-10635215 GCA_030264115.1 Lygus lineolaris | reverse complement strand
CATACAGCACCTTTTTGGGAAGCCCTCATTAAGATCTTTCAACTTATGGAATAAAAAATAACAGTGGAGGTTCCTCATTGTCGTTAATGGACCGTGGACCGTTAATGGTCGTTAATAATGCTTCGTGGTCATCACAATATTAGTGAAACTAATTATAACTATATCACTATTACTGATTAGAATATTACCTCCTGGAAGAATAACAAACATTTATTTCAAATTTAGGGGAAACAAATTTTTTCATTATTTTCAAGTTTCTAATAATTTCGAGTCAGTCATTACATTAGATATAACATTCTCCTAATCAAGAATGAGGTCTTAGTTATGTTCGGAAACGAATCATTATTCTTTGAGTGTAGAATGTGGAAAACATAGTTGTTGGTATTACATCGGATTTCCTGGAAATTATTGTAGATGATTTACGAAGCTACTATCTGATACCTATCATGGAACTCTCGAGGTCAACAAAATTAATGTATGTCGATTGTCCCGTATCTTAGCCTTTTCAGTTTAATTCTGTTGGAACACCTATAAACCGTATCTTAGCCTTTTCAGTTTAATTCTGTTGGAACACCTATAAATGAGACCACCCTCGTCCTTTTTCAGAACGTCCCTCAGCGTCTTTCATTGAGATGAAATCCTTTCATTTTGTCACTTCGAAGAGGTAATTGCGGTAAACAGAGTCACCAATATTTAATGGATCAGTACTTTATTTCCGTCAAGTTATAGAACCAAAAAACGTCACCAATATTTAATGGATCAGTACTTTATTTCCGTCAAGTTATAGAACCAAAAAACGAGACCAATACCATCCTTGAGAAGAAAGTGAGATTTTGCTAATGTATTCAACTACCACATATATGACACAACATGATTTTCAGGTATTATTTAATGTTGAACTACGTGATGGAGTCAATATTTTGATCAACGCCCGAACCTCGGAAAATTAGTGGTACTAGTGGTTACCATTCTACTTAGAAGTGCTTGGTTTTCGAGGTAGGATGCTGCAGATTGAAAAATTGACAACACCATGTAATTCAGCCGTGGAAAACATTCGGAAATCATACATGTCACGTGTGGAGGTTAAATACGAGTACATACGGAAAATATAACTGCTTCGCGTTTTGAGCATTTTGCGCTCATTCTAAGAACGTTTTTACTCATCAAAAAAGCGAGGAAAGCAAGTACATTTGTTGTGAAATTTAACTTAGAATCCGAATTCAAAATAAGACTAAGGAGTACTCTAACGAAAAACCAAATTTGTTGCGCCTTGTATGCTCAAAACTGTCATAATTTGTTACCTACGGAAAAAATCCCAAACCACGCCAAATCCTCGGAAAATTAGAGGTATTAGTGATTACAATTCTACTTAGTAGTGCTTGTTTTTTGAGGTAAACCATGTAATTTAGCCTTAAAAAACATTTGGAAATCATATTATGTCACGTGCGGGGGTTGAGTACATTCGGAAAATATAACTGTTTCGCGTTTTGTTCATTTTGCGCTTATTCTAAGCACGTTTTTACTCATAAAAAAAGCGATGAAAGTGGGTACATTTATTGTGACATTTCACTTAGAATCCCAATTTGAAATAAGAAGAAGGAGTACCTACTCTAACGAAAAACCACATTTGTATGCAATGTGTGCTCAAAAATGTCATAATTCGTAATCTACGGAAAAAATCCTAAAGAATGGCATTGGCCCGGTATTGGTTTATTCCAAAGCTTGTGGTGAATAAAGAGCTGATCCATTGAATTTTGGTCACCTCGCTGAATAATTACTAAATTCACCAAATTTTGGGAGTTATTGAAAAACAGAATCAACTCAAGTGTGGAGGGCTGCGGTTAGTCTCAATATTGTACCACCATGCATAAGAAAGAGAGAACTGACGATACTAAAACTATTTAATATTTATATCACTTAACCACGAATACGGGTATTAGGGGAGGGGTTTCGATCACGTTTTAAGGAACTAAATCCCTGGTGTGGTAAATTACTAGTAAATGCCACGTTCTTCCATAAAAAGTCCATTTATTATCGAAAATATCGGGGACAGTGACCTTGGGAAATGAGGTGAAGCATGAGGTGGTTCCCTTTATGTTATGGTAATGGGAAGGCGGAAGGCGCTCATTATAGCTGCTCGGCCACAGACCATAACCATTTTTTTTAATCGTACCCACCTCCACCACGTCTCATATCTTCAGGTAGGTATCGCCCTGTGGCGTCTAAGAGTGGATTTGAATTTAAACATGAACACTGATCCAAAAAATTCAATTTTTATTAGGACGACCCTCAGTAGCAAGTACCTACGTCTTTTGAATCAGGTCGTTAGTGGGTAGCCAAAGCTGAGGACAAAACTCGAGATGGAAGAAACACCTTCAAAATCCTTCATGAAAAAAGTTGGAATACCTTGTTGAAGTTGGAAAAATTCCCTCCACAACCTCTGGATTGTCAACATGTTCAGTGTTGTTGAGCCACTGGCAGGGTCAGCAGCAAAGTTTCACATCTCTGAGCTTAATTTCTGAACTGCCTTTTCTGATTTTCGGTATACCAAATTAGAAGAAAATTCTTACATACGAACATACTGAAACCAACGCTGGAATTAGATATGTATGTCTGTGTGACCTCTTGTGTTTGATGCCCGAGTCGCTGTTTTCGTTTTTTTCGCTACTCATTGAAGCTCCCAAATTATATTACCAACAGGTTGAGGTCGGAAGGGTACATTTGTGATGAAAGATAGGCGGTATTGCGTCATCAGAGTAAAAGTACCTGCGAATTCTACTGCACGACATTCGATTGAATGCTCGCCAAACCCAGATTAAATGTGAGGTTCATCCTGGTATGTATCATCCGAAGTGCATGCATCCTCTCCTCTATATTTTGTTGACTAACCAAATTGTAAATCAATACAGCTAATCCAATTGCATCCACCCAATAGGAGTACCGTTTGCTCTTCCTGGAACACCCATACCCACACTTGACACATAAAAGGACTCAATACTTCAAGGGTGCATCTGGGAGCCAACTCCCTGGATTTCCACAAATGTCTTGAATTTTGAGGCCAATGGAGCGGCTCTTGCGTGTTTCTAGAATTTGTGGGCGCAGGCACATCAGACGTACTGAACATTGATGAACGTGAATCCTGACATAAACCTGTAGTGTAGTAATCCACGGATGGATTGCTAGACGAGACTTCGCTATTTCAAACGAGAAACGAGGATCTAACTAACCTCTTCAGTACCCGCCGAGGATGCCTTCCGATCTCGGAAGGGATCGAACGTCTTTAATGAAGAAACTAACCGCTGCCAGAGTGGATGCTCCAACCCGATTCTCACCTAATCTTAAGGGAATGCTGAGGAACACGGGCGGCTCCGACAATAATTAACCTCTTAGCGGCTTCTACAACATTCGGAGTCATTTTCTGTTGTCTCTGAGAAGACGGACTTGAAACCATGTTGAGAGCCAATCGAGTCTTGATCGCTATTGGCCTTCAGCCAGGGCAGACCGCTAATCACCCCAGCAAGTCTCCCGTGCCAGATATTCCGCAGGACTGCTCGTCAACTATCCCCACATCGGTAGTTTCTCTGCCAGAAGACCGACCCAATGAGATTTAGATACAAGACTTCAATATTCGTACAACTACATAAAAGAATAAAAAACGATTAAATATTTCGTTGAAATTTCTAATCATACAGTTAAGTACAGTACAGTAGCTGTATTAGTTAATAGTGCACTCGCCTATAAGTTGAAATTTCAGCAGCTAAGCTTTATAAGAAGTTCAGGCTTGAAATGCGTAGGCGGTAACTGGGCTTCTTCGCTGGAATGTATTAGTAACAATGGCAGTTACCAACCCAAGTAGTTATGTATGTTTTCCTAGGAACGATTTCATACATGTGGTGATAAAAGATCAACACTGCTCCACGAGGGAGATTACAAATAACATGATGTGATACATGGTTTTTTGACATTTTATGTCTTTGCTTTGGCACATCAAAATAAAGAACTGTCACGAAAAAGTGTCCTCGAAAAGCGTTACCAAAAAGCGTTACGTTACTAAAAGACATAAAATGTCTCGCTTGCTTGCAGACTCGTATGCAAGATGTCGAAAATGGAGCTCCCAGATCAGCTGATTTTTTTTCATCATTTCGCAGTTTCTCTGCCAGAAGACCGACCCAATGAGATTTAGATACAAGACTTCAATATTCGTACAACCACATAAAAGAATAAAACACGATTAAATATTTCGTTGAAATTTCTAATCATACAGTTAAGTACAGTACAGTAGCTGTATTAGTTAATAGTGCACTCGCCTATAAGTATTTTTATGTATTTTTTACCCAAATCAGTCAATATCCTGTTTGAATCGTACACACAGTTCCACTGTTTTCATGTTTCGATTTCGATGAAATATTATGAATTGAGGTGGTTGTAGCCCTTAATGGTCCCCTATAAATTTCAGTACGATCGGATCAAAAAACGTGAATCTCCGCTATCACCGATTTGTTATTGTTCTGCCCAAACTTGGAGGGTAGTAGGAGGCTGGAGTGTACAGATTCCCAAAGAATCCAATCGGATGTAAAAACCCAACGCAAACGGATATAAAAATCCAGTTCCATTCATGAAGCATGAGTTGAGCGAATTTTCAAAGAATGATTTTAACCGATTTGGTGGGTGAATTTGACCCCCTTGGAGTAGGAACTCCAAAAATTCTGGCCAAAGAACTCATCCTTTCTCTCTTTGATATTATTGACATTTAAAATTTTTTTTTTTTAATTTTTTATCTCGATTCCAGGGTCAGATATCGTCTAGAGTATACATATTAAAAAGTTTTAAATTTCAGGAATAGTTTTAGAATGGTCTGAAACGGATTTCTGTGAAGAAAATTTCAAAAATTTGCACAACTTAAATTTAGAAGCCACTGCAATAGCCTCATTTTCTTCGAAAATTCGCTAAAACGACAACTGAGGAAAACAAAGGTAGGTGTGATTGTGTATTGTAGATAGATGTTTGTCAGTTTAGAAAAATATCAACACATATTGGTTTTTTCGAATTATATTTCACTGTATTGTTCAAGTAATTTGGTCACATGAAGCTGTGAAACATTCACTTGTCAGACGTTTTGAAAGTAAAATCACAATCAAAGTAATAGGTAAGCATGGCATACAACAGAAAATCGTATGTATTGGTCACAATATTCGAGGAGTATACACTGGACTGGATCAATCTAGAATTATTAAATTTATTGTGGTAATCAAGTTTTCATAACGTTTTCAATTTTCTTGATCTTTTAACAACTTGGACGTGCATAGTTTGATGTTGAAGATGTCATGTACCATCAGTACCCCTATAAGAATGCGCGCCTGATACATTTACATGAAGTTGGTGTATTTTGATTCGTTAGTGAGATTTTTTATGTTCATATCCGAAATTGTATTATTGAAGCATTTATCTTAGAAAAAAATGAATAAATAAAAAATATACCTACCGACCAGCGGACATAGCCCGAAGAGGGTATTATCGTTTTACACAACCATTGACATCACCTCAAGAAAGAACTCCCCAAGAGACTTCAACTCCTCAATGCGTTAGAAAAGGTTGGCTGAGCCAAGCGAAATCTTGTAGGTAAATATATTGATGTTTAAACTAAACCAACGCCTGCCAAGTTTGGTGTGTAGTGAAGCATCCTCCGATAGGTGAGTGAAGATAAATTCGTAATGATAGTTTTCTAAACTGATAAACATTAATATGATTTTGGATCCCCATTACGTTGAAGTTCTTCGTTTTTTCACCGTCGCTCCTACTGATCCAAACTCGATGAAATTCATGAGCAATCTTCTTGGAGCTATCCCCCCGAACTACCCTCCAAATATGAGTGAAATAGGTCCAGAAGAAACTAGGGAAGAAACTATACCTACTAGTGAACTATACCTACTATACCTATATACCTATACTAGTGAAACTATACCTACTATACCTACTAGAAACTATACCTACTACTTCAAATTCGAGTTTATGAACTAAACTAACTATGAGTTCATGGGTTATGAACTAAGGGCATGCTACCAATATCTGGCGGATATTAAAATTCAAATGGAACCGTCTAGCAGGCTTACCCACACAATCCTTGACAATTTCATCAAAATTGGGCCACACAATTTGGAATTTTTCCCTTGAACTCTGGAATTTGCCACCGACCGAAGCTTGGAAAGCAAAATGAGAGTGGATGTTTTGATTTTGGAGGACAACTTTTTTTTTAGACATCTAGGTAGCACGAACATGGCTATCCTATCTTTGGTAGTACAGTACAGAAATACCCCAAATTATAACCAAAAAAATGTCAATTCAAATCACGTCCCTCCCACGAGATTTTGAAAGAAATTTGTGTCACGTTTGGTAGGTACCGACGTTTGATGGTTCTCCGTTCAGACGGCAAATAGAATTTGAAAAAAATCGTGAGTTATCCAGAGGAGGTACAAATGTGACTTCCATATACAACCATTGACATCACATCGGTCCGACTTTGAGAAGAATAATACGCTCTAAAAGATATTTCAACACCTACAACAACTAGGAGGCTGGCGGTCCGGGCGTATCTCTCATCAGAACCCTCAGTGGTCGAGGTGTAGGTATACAAATTTGAGCCCTGATTTTTACAGCAACAAATTAAGCTTATTGTATCTCTTCTTCAGGCGTTATTTATCCGCTAGAATTGTAGATTCTTTAACATAAATCACAGCGAACCAGACACACAACAATTTTATTCCATTAAAAATTTTAGATCATATCATAGTGACGAAAAATAGCTGAACACGTTTGAGGACGTTCCCGTTATTTAGATAATAAAAATTCAATACCAAAAAATCTCGATCATTTTGGTACATGGTACCAAACGCAGGCAGAGCGAACGCTTGCTCTCTCCGGATGGTCTCATTCGACTCCTAAGATGGAAACTATACTCGCAACCATGAAAAACCCATACCGTTCTATTCAACGCTTTCGAGCTAGGACGATTTTAAAATTGCATCCCATAGTTTTTCTATTCCTTGAAGATAAATACAAGGACGAATCGATGTCAGACTCCAAATTTCGGTTCATAGTAATAGCATAGTAACGCGAAATAATTTTTAATATTAGAAGAACTTCCTTGTGATTGAACCCCCTGCAATATAAATAATGCCGGCAGTTATTTTATTTTATTTTTTGTTTTTCAATTCATGACTATCATCAAGTGATGTTAGATGCCAATCAATCAATCTTTTTCGTGTCATCAAAACGCAAAAGATGACGGCGGTTAGTTCGTCAAGATAGTGTAATAGTTTTCTCTGAGTCAAATCGCGCGCGCGTCAAATCAATTTATTATCGAGATAGATGGAAACCATCAAACCGCCGAATTTTATCGGATTCAAAGTAGATTTTTATCAGAGTATCAGTGAGGCCACATGTCCCAAACGTGCTGCTCCAATCGATTCTCCCGAACTGATTGGAATTGCCCGGATTTTACCGTAATCCTGAGGTTGCTGTACCGTGTGACAGGAAGCGGCTTCAACAGACCGCTTCCCATGTGAGTCAAGTGTTACTCACCTGACTGACTCACATCTTCACCGGCGTTTCACGTTTGAATACCAACAATACGTGACGGATTTGAAACCAAAAGCTCCGCCAGGTTGAAGGTTTTTTTTCAAATAAGCGCAGCAATAATGAAAAATTCATAGATTAAAAAAAAGTAGGTACCCCCGCAGTTGTCGGAGAAATGTCAAGGTTGAGCTGGCGGTGTTTCAGTTACATGCAACGGAAACGTCGATCGTACTTTGAGTTTTATATTCAATTGACAGAACCAGAAAAGGTTGATTGGATGTTAACTATACCTTTTTCAATTCCGGGAACCACTCAATGATAGATCATTGAGTTTTATTTAGCTGGATGAGGCGTATACCGATCAACCTACCTACAATCAGAATCACAAAATCGGTGCTCCAATCTGTACGAATACTCCAAATTGGCACAATGTGGACACACATTTTGCTGAAAAGTTGGTTGAAGACAACTACAGTGCTGGGAATGAATCTGAAGGAATTGTATGAACCTGGAATTCCTTTCTGAAAGAGTTACGAAGACTATTTTAAACTTACCAGCAGCCTTCGATAGTAATCCCAACTGGCCGGTCACAGATGAAGGGGAAATAATCGGTAATAGCCGTGAACAGACACTCTTGGGTAGCACTGAACTTTATTTTCTCGACACTCCAGAAATGTTTCGAAAAAGAGTCACTTCGCAACGCGTACGTAATTCCCCGAGAATGTACGATTGATTCGGATTTATCTTTAGGACTGTTTGACGGGTTTGGCGACGCCGGTTGATGTCAAGGTGGGGGAAGTAGTTAAGAAGGCAAGAAAAGAAGGGACGACGTGGTACCAGCGGAGCGGCCGCCCAACTCCTGTTCCAGAGTTGCACTGCCAGCCTCTTGCCAGCTCCACAGACCTACTTACTCCCCACCAGGCCATCCTGCCTCACACCCACCATCCAGCCCTAACACACTACCCCAATACCATTTTTCCGGGCGATGTATCTCGTCCTCCAGACAGTGTATTGCTTCCGAGTCTACAAGTGGTACAGGAAGCCTCGACTCGCATTCTACGTTTACAGCTTGATTTTCAAGAATTTTCCGGGATTAAGTAGATTTTGCTATCATTCTGGAAGTCGAACATCATGAAAATCCCCTAGTATCTAGTATTCCACTTGAACTCCCCCCTCTAAGACGCCTCAAACAGAAGCACCACCGAGACTTAATGAACAAGACGGAGTGAATTATCCACGAAACTGTTAACCTCTGTTATAAAACTGTTACCTCTGTTATGAAACTTACCTCTGTTACACTGTTAATTTATTCAAAACTTGTTGATATCAACTAGATATGTACTTCAGGAGAAAGCCAATGGGCTTCACCTCCAAATCAAGTTTCATGTTATATATGTATACCAATTTAAGTGGAACATAACTTGTAATGTATATTTCTTATGCAATACAGTTATATTATTATTGAAAAAAAAATCTGGAAGTACCCCAGCGATGGTCCCGTATGAAAATTTTTGTCGGGTAAAAAATCCCAGATAGTGTTCCAGAAGGGTCAAGGTAACTGCTGCATGCCAGAATATTTCCAGCTCCTCCTAAATAACGTAGGAACCAAATTTGTCCCCATCTTATCAGGACATGTTCCAGAAGACTCAAGGTGCCTGCTGACAGACTATTAACAGCTTCTCCCACATAACATACCAGATCTGTTCCCGCCATGATCCTGAAGGGCTGGCAGAGGATTCCAGTTCCACCTGCTGAAACTTACCAGATCTGTTTCCACACATTTTGCAGGGCGATGTAACCTATGCAAAGGTGGTAGGTAGTGTATTGCTTCCGAGTCTACAAGTTGGACAGGTAGCCTCGACTCACATTCTGCGTTTACAGCTTGATTCTCAAGAATTTTCCGGGATCAAGTAGATTTTGCTATCATTCTGGAAGTACCACAGAGACGGCCCCGCATGAAAAATTTAGTTGGGTAAAAAATCCCAGATAGTGTTCCAGAAGGCTCAAGGTAGGTACCTGCTGCATGCCAGAGTATTTCCAGCTCCTATTAAATAAAGTACCAGATCTGTCCCCATCTTATCAGGCCGTGTTCCAGAAGGATCAAGGTGCCTGCTGCATGCCAGAATATTTCCAGCTCCTACTAAATAAAGTACCAGATCTGTCCCCATCTTATCAGGCCAAGTTCCAGAAGGCTCAAGGTACCTGCTGCCAAACCATTAACAGCTTCTCCCACTCTGTTCCCGCCATGATCCTGAAGGGCTGCCAGAGTGCCAGAGTTCTACCTAAAAGTTCTGCTAAACTTACTAGATCTGTTTTCACAAATTTTGCAGTGCGACGTAACCCATGCAAAGGTGGTAGGTAGTGTATTGCTTCCGAGTTTACAAGCAGCTGATGCGGATGTGCGAGTAGGTCCTTCAAACCTAAGAATAAATACAAAAACATTTTACGTTTACTGTCACAAACAACTCTTTCAGTCCTTTTTTGCCCCCACTTATTGGTGCCTAAATTATTTTGAGAATTTCCCAAGAACTGTGTCTTACTTTTATAGGCCTACCTCGTGGGAGGTCCTCAATGAAATTTAGTTACCTAAACTAAACTATTGCTTCATGTTACGAATACGACCTACTCAGCAAGGTATTCCCGACGTGATCTGCTGTGCCCCACACCTGCTATCCAGCCCTAGCACACTCCTCTTTTCCGGGGTATGTACCGCGTTTTTCTGTCTATACCTACCAGTAGCCATGTAACCATAACACATGGGATTTACTTATATGATAGCGCATCCAATCCAGGAATAATAACAACGCTGGATCTACCATTTCAAGCACAATCCAGCACTTCTTTCACGCTACAGCGGATGCTCCCCAAAAAATTCAGTGCTCCATGTTAGTTCTGTCAGGTAGTGGAGAATCACATCTCCTCATCCTGCTGCATTGAATAGATCTTAGTCAGGTTTTAAGCGGTAATAAATTGATGTAACTCGACGTTACCAGTCCAACTAGACAGATCTTCACTACAAGGAATACACCTGCGAGCGCAGATCCCCCAATTCAAAATTCAGAACAATATAACTAAAAAACTGGAAGTACCTAGGTACCTATATAAATGGTTAAAAGGGTGAACGCTTACACATTTATACTTACAAAGTAAATTGTTCTCTCTGCATTCCTGGTGACCACATTTCCGGACCCCTTAAGCTAGGATGATATTTCCAACATACTACATGATATAATATTCCAGTTCTATTGAAAAGCTAAGATGCAGAGGTATTTTGTAGCCTTCCTTGTAGCCCTTCTTCATGCCCTAAAAAACATGTATATTGTCAATATCATCAGTCAAAAACACGGAATTGAAAAGCCTTTAGGTAGTAAGTTGGGGATGGAGAGACAGTAGTTTTTGATCGGGGTGGTATCGCTTTCGTGTTTCTAATCATCGATTAATCCTTAGTCAGAAACACAAACTTGAAAAGCCTATAGATGGATGGATGGATGGATGGAATATAAAGAACGCTGCAAATTATTACACAACGGTTTATTATTTT
>JAEMON010000006.1:10533034-10544999 GCA_030264115.1 Lygus lineolaris | reverse complement strand
TGCGATCACAAAGCTACTAGTAGTATTAATCTGAAGTTACATATGAGCGATTGCCATGGCAAAAATCCTGCCAAGAAGAGTTTTGACTGTGATAGTTGTCCTTACAGAACTTTCTCTCAACGTGGCTTGACTGATCATAAAAGAAGAACTCACCCTAGAGTGATGCCCTATGCCTGTGACTGTTGTGACTACAGAACCACAACTTTAAGTGTTCTGGAAAACCATAAAAGAACTCACACTGGAAAGACGCCCTATGCCTGTGACAGTTGTGACTTCAGAACCAATAGTTTGACTGGTCTGGAAAACCATAAAAGAACACACGTTGGAAAGACGCCCTATCTGTATTTCTATGTGTGCAATGGATGTGATCACAAAGCTACTAGTAGTAGTAATCTGAAGATACACATGAGTGAATGCACTGGCAAAAGCCATATGTTTTTTGAACTTCAGAACAAAGACTCGGAGTAATTTAAAAATCATGATATTCATGGTTCACACGCTCAAAAAGCCTTTTGCCTGTGATAGTTCTAAAAATACAACTCGCTGTGGGTTAAACGTCTCTCGGATTATTTGTATTTTTATTGTAATTTATTATATTGCCTGGACCAAAAATTGATGAATGCAGTAGGTATTAGTGTGCAGTCCATACATACAGTAAGTAGGTACATTTTCTGATACATACAGTAGAGAGTTCCAAGTAGATAAGGACTCCGCAATTCAGGATTTCCCTATCCTTAGCGTTAGGGCGAGCAAATCAGATGCTAACCAAAAGTGAGAGGAATGAACTGCATCTTGAAGTGACGCAAGATTTGAAACTGCATCTAGAAGTGACGTGAAATGCTATTGCCACATCAATAATAATTTACAGAAACAAACAGTTAACGGCCCTAAAAAAATTGAATGAAATTAAATGAATAGATAAGTAAATTAAAAAATATAACGCAGGTGGACTCAAATGGAAGGCTATTGATGGAGTTCACCTCACACACACTCTTTCCTCATAATTACAAAATATGAGAATTAAGAATATATATAAGTATGAAAATTAACGTAAATAATTTTTATTAATTATAATTATTTTTATAATTAAATAATATAATTTAATTTTTATAATTTAATTTTTTTCTCTGTATCTGAGCTAAACAACTGTGTATCCGTTTTCACTGTCCTAACCATATTCGTAACAGACAAAAAGAGTCTGGAAATGCAACGCGGTTATCGGCTCGGCAGGTTGTAAGATAGGGACTCACACGATAGGTCCGGGACCCTATCGTTAAGGAAGATAGGGAGTCCGATCCCCATTAGGTTCTGACCTAACGGAGATCGGGAATCGCTATTACGGATAGGGCCTGATCCCAAATTGGGGCACTAGGAACTCTCTAGTATCAGTACCGTCTTTACATGATGTTGTTTTACAGTCCGTACATTATGATTGTTTTACAGTCCATTCCTACCTAATTAATACATATTACTTGTATTTATTGAAACAATGTTCCAATGGCCTTTGGACTGCTTGTCTTTTTTATTGTAATTTATTTAATTGCCTGGACCAGAAATTGATGAATGGATAGGATAGGTAATTTTTGAATGTTCAAATCCTCCTGCTTTAGTAGTAGTAGTAAGTAGTTTAAAAATAACCTTGAATAGCCATTTTAGTTACCTGGTACCTACCTACACAAAAACATGCGTTAGGTATTCCGGTATTTGGCATTGCCACAAAATTCCCTAGCTCATCAAATAGTTCTGATTCAATATATATTTTTAAAAAAGTGCAAAATTCGGACAAAGAGTGCTTTGTTTTTGGAAATTTTTTTTTTTTTTTTTAATTTGATCATTCATACTGCTTGACTGGAACTTTTATTTGGTTTGTAAGAGTGATAATATTGTCAATAATAAATCTTGGAAACCGAGATGAGATTTTTTTTTTCAACCCTCAAAATTAGATTTTTTTGATCAAAGGAAAGGAGGATTTTTTTGATTGCCTTATGCTGTCTTTGGCAGGTAGATATGTAGTGGAAACTAGGGAGGTTTAACCCCCCCTGGGAGACTTGACCCTCCACCATTTTCTCAGGTTCTGATCCTGGGAAAAAACAAATTCTGGCTACAGTGGGTACTGTTTGTGTTGTAGAACTGTTGGCGCAGGGAAGTTATCTGCAATCAGCGTTATCACAATGGTTGTGGTGTTTGTTTTGTTTTGGTCAACCAAAAGTTACTCTGGAGGGAAGACTTCTCGTTTGGAATACGGTGACCAATTCAAGGTAAGTTCTCAAGTATTACCACTCATTTTATTCCTCAACAACTCAAGTTTTATTTTGTGCCTTAAAATTTGCCGGAATATGTTTGTAGCGTCTCACAATTCTCAAAAAAGCAAAAAAGTGCCGATTGGGAGACTTGAACCAGGCACATCAAGGATACTCGACACCTTAATTACCTTAAACTCAAACTTTTTTCGATCATTGTACCTATTCTATGGTAGTTTTCATTGGTTTTGGATTCAGACGCCAAAGAAATAGCGCCGAAAGGAGGGAGCAAAGGCGCGATTGAAATTCTCACCAGATTTGATGAAAATTGGAGAGTTGTATTATTCATTGTTAATGAGATTCAGTAACTAAGGAAGCTTCTGAAAGTAAACAACAAACTTGGTTCGGTGGAATCGTGCTATTTTGAACGGAGATTTTGCCTAATCGGGAAGAATTGCGATTCACACTCGTGTTTCTGCTCTTTTTTTTTCGTTCAACCCTTAAGTCCTTACAGGGAGCGAACGGTTGGTCCTAAAACGCTCCGCAAGGTCTCATTCGACGCTAAAAATTGTGTTCTATTTTCCACTCCAACTCAAGTTTTGATAAAATACTGTTAGAAAAGAAAAGCGTTTGTTGAAATTGAAAGACAAAATGATAGGGGTGAACAGCAGGTACCGGCGGACTGGGACTGTGGAACGTAGTATCTCGTTGTCACAGGTCCAAACGGTGACAGCCCCTTCGTTCTTGCCGGTACAGTTCCATTAACACTGTCTTCCTTCTGTTATGCCATATTTTGAAAAACCCAATAGGTATGTACCATGTTCACTTTATTGAAAATAATTTGATAAACCTACTGATGACCAGCTCTTAGAAATCGTAACTTTATTGAAAATGGTTGAGATGTGAATCCATAGTCAACATTTTATCAAAGTCAACATTTTCTCTAAACATTTGCGTAAAACAAAAAACTAATTTATTCAAACAAATTATAAGAACCTGAAAATCAGTAAAATAGTTTTTAATTTTCATCCAAAAAATCAATAGTTTGCGCCTCAGGCAAAGCGAGCTTCTTTTTTTATCGCAAATCGAATTTTATTAAAATGGAACAATACCAGTAAAATGGAACGGTTCCATTCTTGTCACTGTCACCGTTGTAACGGTGACAGCAAAAACTGGGACCGACAAACCCCTAGGTCAAAAGGCAAAATAGCAATATGGCGGTAATAGAAAAAAGAAGATGAGCAGTACTGCCAATTTACAACTGAGAAATCCCTACGGGGTTTTTGACAGGAATCCATAAGATAGCTTGCTATTTTCGGAGCTCATTACTTTAATGGCAGATCTACACTTATATTCACCTTATATTTTCCTTTCGTGATTTTTAAAGCTCCATTCTCAGTTATTTTTTCTTAAATGGTTCACTTTGCGACATCAGCCTTTGAGTTGATGTGATGGATCCGTGTGAGGTGTGAAAAATCGAAGGTTCCTACTTGGATTTTCCAAATTGTAGAACCTACCTTCCAAATCGTATCTAAATATTCTTGATTTCATCATGGAATGTTCAGGAGTAGGGAAAAAGGTGAACTTTAAATAATCACCTACGTAAATATTTTTATTAATCATTTCACTAATTTCTCAACTTTTGATTACATGAGATTAACAATCATAATCCTCAAGCATTTTATCAGAACATAATATAGCGTAAGTAGACTTAGAATTCTTACAGATAGTATCACAATCATTATTATCAGTACTGTTTACATTACGCACAGGAAAAGGTAGATATTTATTGAATCGCTTGTTTAGGACTGGGAATAATTTAATATTCTGGGGAAATGTGGTTTCTTACGGGATCAATTGCTTCATTGAGAGGCGCATCATTTGATAATAAAACTGTGCGAATTCAGTCTATCAGAGGGTGCCATCAGCTTGGAAAGACATCATTGTTCTGAGATGGCATTTATTTAGCCTTAAGTGAATTTATTTAGCCTCAGAATGGTTTTTCCTAGTGTGTTTTCGTTCTATGGTTATTTTTTTTTTTTTCAAGCATCATATTTCCTAGAAATCCATAGTTTATTTAGTCTGTTTAGTTACTCATTTATTAGCTAGAAATACAAAATAATTATTTAAAAAAATGATGATTAGAGGGCAGGTTAATTTAAATTTTAATAATCGCTTTCTAGAATTCACCCATTCTGTGGTGACGAGTAGGTACTTCGTTACCTACCTCCAGTTTTTTTGTGTCATCTGTAAAATTAGGTTTAAGAGATTATTCCCATTCTTAAACAAATTTATTCATTTACTATGCACTATTAAAATGTTGGTCCTTATTTCATATAATAGGAACAAAAATACTCCCACTTCGAGTTTTCGTTCAACTTTCTCCAGTTCACATCCACTCATTATTTGGTGGAATTATATCTATCGTAAATTGTAATCGAACTTTACCTATCCGTGTAATATTGTTCAGGCAGACTGCGAAATTAACTAAAGATGACTCGATTAATTTGGTAATTTAAAAAAATTAATTGGTAAATATAAAATTTAGCGTTCTATTATTAATTAAATCTATTAGAGGTACGTACACAACTCTAACAAAACAAGCTGTCATAAGTAACACATTTTCAGTAATTATTAACAAGTTTTTGATTAATCTCATAATTAGCGCATTAATGTTGACACAACTTTTGATTTTTCTTGTAGAAATTGGGTCAAAGAATGAATTATAGGGGTATTCACGGTTGAGCTTGCCGAGTTAAACGTGCTAAGTTGCTAACTTTGTCCTCAGAAAAATCGTGAGGCACCCTACGCTGGCCCTTGCTAACGTGTTAACGTGTTATCAACTACGGATGAAAAGTTACCTCAAATCTATCCTTCAACTGGACTACCAACTGTACGAATTGGTCTGTTTCCACCCTCGTTCAATTGGAACGAGGGTTGATGACCTTCCTCCTCTTTCCTCCTGACTCCACTTCCATCTGTCAAACGGGTCACAACGAAATAAAAACTTTAAAACACTTCAAACTACTAAAAAACTGCTACAAAAACGTCAAACTCAGCGTATTTCAAGAATACAGCTGGGCGCATGCCACCATTTTGATTCTTCGTAAGAAACCTGATAACATAGATAACATGGTTGCTGTCGACTTTTACCACACCTCGGACTCAGTTAAGTTAACACAGTTGATAACGCACTTTGATAACATGTTTGCGACCAATTTTCTCCACGTTTAACAAGTTTAACACATTTAACATGTCGACAATGGCCCGACCGTGAAGACCCCTAATGATGAATGTAGATTCTGAAAATATCATTTCATTCAATAGGTACACGCTTAATACCTACAGCATAGAAGAAGAAACGAAACCATCATCATCAATATTATGCTATAAAGGCCAATAATTAATGTCTAACTAATGGATAGGACATGCATTTTTGTCAAAATTGCATTTCAAGAAAACCGTTCACCACTCGTTGAAAAGCTTCCAACTGGTCAGACTACGTCATACTACATTGAGACCCCCCCCACTTCTAATAGAATCCATGACATAAATGCGTATCACTATAATACTTCCGCGAGAAAAGACATACCAAGTAATTTTTGGTTACTTGTAACACTTCTGAACTTTGAGAAGCTCCCCTTGGTGAGATAAAGCATGTAAAATTGTGGTTATGGTCTTAAAATGTCAAAGGCTGCTTAAAAAACAAAAATACCATTGAAAAAAATTGTTCCTCATTCGTAGGTACTACCTACGTTATTTAAACATTTATTTTGAGTTCATGATCTTCTTGAAGGTTGGTTTTGTGATGAATAGTGGCCTATTATAATAGGTCCATCGCTGAACTTTTGAGTGGTACCTACTAAGTACCTTCACATCACAAGCTTCAACGAGTCAGAAACGTATCAATAAGTACCTGCTTACTATTGCAAAGCTTTGCCCATCCATACCATTGATTGTTTAAGGATTAGGTCTGTTCTTACAAGCTGGTGGAGGAGCTCGGGAGGGCTTCTGAGGGGCGCCCCAGGAGCTGCTCCTGTGAGGTCCACACGCGCATGCGCACGTGAAAATAACCCGTATCTGCAGGTAACCTCCCGAATTGTTTTTGTTTAGTTTCTATTTTAGTTTTATTATCCCAAGTTAAATCCGTTTCTTCTTTCTTCTCATATTTTCTGGAATGGAATGGTTTTTTTACTAAGTAGGCCTGATTCTGGTTTGGAAGAGTCTTTTGATGATGAGTTTCTGTCGAATCTTCATGCAGAAGGTTTATTTGTGTTACAATTAATATCAACAACTGTTAACGCCTTTTCTACCTCTTAAACGCGTTCCAACAAGACTTCGAGAATCGTAACCTCGGGGCTAACCTATGGCCACTCTTTCCAACTATAGGGCAACTCAGAGGGTAGCTCCAAAAGGTTTGTTTTTGTTGAAACAAACCTAATTGATCGATTACTTTTTTTTATATTTAGGTAGGTGTGACATGAAAATGGATAGATGAACAGAGAGACCTTCCTCCTTTATGAATTTCAAAAATTCAGCTCACATGAATTTAAGAAAGCGAGATGGGCGTTCAACTGACAATAATGCTACTTCGTGGTGTCTTCAACCCAAAGCTTCTTATTTTGCAAGTTTGATTTTATTTCTTCAGAATTCCGGGTTCTGCTTAAGTAAACCGGATTTCTCTTCTCAGTCTGCCATGGTAACTAAGTACCTACCTACTTACTAGGTAGATTCCATTTTTTTTTTAATTTTGGAGCCTATGAAACATGTTTGTTTCCAAAAATTATCCCCTTTGTAGGACATTCTGAGCAGTTTTGCTCAGAGCCCTGTGGGTGTCTATGAGCATGTTCGCAAAACCTTCGAAAGTACCGCACATAACTCTCAAAATGTATGGAGTCTTCTATATAAGTATTTCATTGATGTAAAATCAGCTGTAACTTCCACTGCGCAAACACAAACGTGAATTCCTACACAGACTGATGATTTCTTGCAAGCAAAGATCCAGTTGTTAGATCCGCCTCGAATGCTAAGGGCAGTTGGGAACTAGCCCATAGTAATCAAACTTAGGTACTTACCAAATCAGCAGGTCTAAACCCTCCTAAAGTTGAGGCTTCAATGGTTCAAGGAGAAAACTGAATGAAGAAGCTAATATTAGAGGAGTGAATAGGAATCTGACACATTTCTACAGAGCACACAACTAGTGTGTCTTTTATGTGTCCCGTGAACTTTTCCCAATCTTACATAGAAAACATACAACTCAGCTGCCTTAGACTATGACGTCCTTCCTACTTATAAAGTACAGTATTATGTAGGTATCTACTAGATAATATAAATTATTGGTAAGTACTAGCTATCTGTTGTATTCGTCACTCGTGGTGTTGTGCGAGGTGGGCTGTCTTTGAGACAGTAGCAGTATTTTTTAGCGTATGCGTCATTCATACAGGTACTTTGCTTAGAGTAAGAATTAATTCTACTGACGGTGTCCACAATTTTGAACGTGTAGTTATGGGAGATGGTGGCCTCAAACAAGGCGTCGCCAGGAACTGTTTGGACGAGTATCACATACTCCTGGTAGCCGCTGGACTTCGAAAAGACTTTGCTCCTCATGGACAGCACCCGCTTGGCTCGCAGTTTGGAACATGATGTTCCATTTTGAAGGAATCGCGAATAGTTCGCTGCAATGTCGTTGATTTGATCGACGACGAATTTGGCGATGACTCGAACTGGACTGGATTCGGTGGACAGGGTTTTGTACTCAGCGCAGGTGCACCAGTGCTCGGTGATCCCAGCATCCAGACAAGACCGGTTCCAAGGCACTTCTTCAAAAAGGCTTTGACACTTGGGACAACCCTCGGCAGTCTTTTTGACGCCAAGGACATCCTGCAAGGTCATGTGAACGTCAAATGGTGAGGTCAGTCGATGGGCGTTCTTCACTAGATTGTCTACTTTTGAGGGGTAGGCTGTTTTGAACCATTCAGGCAATGAAAAATATATAAAAGGCAGTCGCTCTTCAAGGTATCCAATATAAGTTTCCCGGATCTTACCAAATCTCATACCATGATCACTGAGTAAAATCACCATGGTAGTGTTCAATGCTCCAGAGTTGCTCAGTCTTTTCAAGTAAGTCACCATGTCGTTGTCCATCGTTGTCGGCGTGTTCAAATCGTTGTGGCTAAAACCATTCATCCAGTACAGCGAAAAAGTGGGATACTGGGAGAAAGCCGAGGCAAAATCCAAGGAGTAATCCAAAATGTGATCAGCCGATTTCATTGGACCCAGGCAAATAATGAGACCTGAATGAAGCTTGGTTTTAACGCTTTTTTCTGCAGCCAACATGAAAGGCCTCAAGTAGTAATCAGTTGGGCTTTGAACGAAACCTCTTTTATGATAGTTAAAAGTTCCTATCGTTGGCTCATCTTCAGCGTACGCGGTGATATATCCAGAATCCGAAAAGTTCTTCCAGATTAGGGGGCAATTGTCGATTGGAGTTTTATTAGAAGGAAAGCACAAATTGACAATCTGTTTGTAAGTCATGCCAGCCAAAATGGCGACCAAATTAGGGAATGTGTTGTCGTCCATTTTATTGTACCCTTTAAGATCGTACCATCCATTTTGTCCCAGGTAGTCGACGGTTTTGGGCATCGTCCTGACCATGTTTTGCCTAGAGATGGAGTCAATGCCCACGATCATGATGCTCATGGTTTTTTCTCCAGTGTTGAGCATCTTCTCGAAGGCATCGCGCATCTTCTCTTCGACTCGAACTTTTTGGCCAATGAAAGCATGAAGGTTCGTGTAGACGTTTATGATCTTTTTCCCTCTCTTGACGGTGCATTGGACTCGGACGAACTGCTCGTCCCCAGAGAATGTGACATCGTCGTTGAAGTTGATACATTTACTGAACCTGAAATAAAGAGAAGAATGTTATTTTCATGATTTAACATACATAATTAAGTAGGTGGTATTTCAAATAATCACGCTTCTAGGCATTACTTCCTGATGAACTGTCGAAAGGTGTAGGTAGGTACCTAATTGAATTCATTGGTTGGTATTTGTCAATTTTGGATCCTCAATCATGAGGATCCCAAAGTTCCCTTTTATTTGCGGTTCATTTTAGATCTTATTTAGAGTTAATCCGAACATGATAATAATTTGATCTATGAAAGACAACTGTTGATCAAGCAGCAAGTCAAATAATATCAAGTTTGGGATGACAAAAAGGGAAAATGCCAGATGTTAGAGATTCGCGTGCACAGAAAATGGATGATAAATGCCAAAGACATGGTAAGGGTAAAGGGGTGTAAAGGCATAGGGATTATAGGACAAGCGATAAAAGGGAAATGAACAGCTGCTGAGGCAAGATAAGTTGCAGGATTTATAGACGGTCCTCGAGTTTCAAGGTGACCTTGTGATGGTCTTTGAGGATTCCTTAAGGCTAAAGAGGAAGGTCACCTAGTGAGATTCTGAGATACAAGATGGCGCTGCAGTTGCCTCAAACATTTTTGGGCTTTTCCTCTGGAGCTGTGCAAAAGTTTACCAATCTGATGAAGGGGGGTTCCTTTTGAGTAAAATTGGGACAGTAATGGCATTAAAAATCATCACTAAATTTGAAAATTAAAATTTTTTCTTTCAAAATTTGATTTTTTTGAAATTTGGAACCAGCGCATAATTCCACACTATTTCACTAAATTTTAAATCAAGAAGCAGTCAAATTTGTGCATAATTGGCGAGGGAAAGGGGAAAATACGCGCGAACAGAGCACCATGAGCAGAGGGGATCTGAAACCAGCCGTCGGCGCACTGTTGGCCAAAATGCGATTCTAGGCGATCAAAATTCTTTTATGATCTATCTTTATAGGAAATTTTACGCTGATTCTGAATTACCATATGTTCCTATACCTAATTCAACTAATAACGCACTTTTAATCGAAAAAAAACCTTGAAAAAACGTGTTTTTGACATATTTATCAAAATGTCACCTATTTCAACTAATCGAAAAGAAATTTGTAGAGAGAAACTTGTGGTAGAGAGTTAAATTCTGCGCCGATTGATATACAAAGATTTTTAAATTCGATGGAAACTAATGGAGATATTATTATATTTTTTCGAATCCGTATTCCAAATTTCGAGGATACCAATTCAAGGTCTCCTTGAAACTTGAGGACCGTCTGTAAATCCCGCCCTAAGATTAATACTGTAGCACGTGACGATTCCTTCTTATTAGGCATGCACTAATGATACTATATGGAGCTCCTCTAGGTATACCTACTTATCGTCTGTCATCGGTTCCCTCTTTGGCCAGTCGTTTTGTCTTCCCCTTGAAACTACGCTTTTATTGATTTTAGCAATCTCCGGTTTTAGCGAATTTTCGAAGAAAATGAAGCTACCTATTGCAATGTTTTCAAAATTTTTGTAATGCAAATTTTTGACAATTTTCTTCATGGAAATCCGTTCCATACCATTCTAAAACGATTCCTAAAATTTAACACTTTTTCATATGTATATATATTTGTATATAATATATATATGTATTTATTTTATTTACTTATTTATATATGTGTCACTCCAGACGATATCTGCCCGCGGGATCGAGATAAAAAATTCAAAAAAAATTTTAAAATGTCAATATCAAAAGTAAGGATGATACTCCAAGGGGTCAAATTTTGAAAATTTAGTTTCAAAAATCGCTAAAAACCGTGTTTTTTGAGGTTTTTGGTGTGAGATACCATTCTAAACATAGGAAAATATGGTATATTCGGAATCAGCGTGAAATTGCCTATAAGAATCACCCACAAAATCGGTTAAAATTATTCTTTGAAAATTCGCTCACCAACTCATGCTGCATGAATGGAACCTTTCTGTCACCTCATTCTGCACTCGAAATGCTGTGGATACCAGTCCAGTATTATGAACTGTATATATATTCCTGTATTTTCAGTCCAAACCATTTTTTATATATCTATTTTTTTTTTTTTTCAATGTTCCTGACATAATTTCCTAGAACCGATTCTGCAGGGTAGGATCTGTATCCATACAGCCTAGGTAGCTGTTTGGGGCATCAAGATGTAAAAATTGAACTTGACAAATGACATTCCTAATCCAAAATACGAAAGTACATCCTACAAGGTATATCTTACTTGACGACATCATCCGACTTTTCATTGGTCGTGTCCGGAGGCAGGTCTTTCCTAGTGATGAGGTTGTAACAGCACGTCGGTGAAGATCCGTCGTTGTACCGTCGGAAATGCCGTTTGTGGAGGTGGAGGACGTGCATGTGAGAGTCCCCTGCTCTGGAGACGCTCGTCAGGAGAGGCAGAGAGCTGCAAGAGATGGGCTTCTGCTTCTCGTACAGCTTCCGGATGGACTCGTGGAACGGCGGGGTATCGGGGATCCGGCAGCTGGGGCTGTAGACGAGGTAGCCCGTCTTCTCTAGGTTGCTTGTGGAATTGATGTAGTCGAAGAATGTTGCTGCAAATCAATAGTACCTACATTTTAGTTGTTATTCCTACGTCGTACAATACCTGCCTACTGCATATCGATAGTAAAAGTGTAAGTCCTCGTAAGTACAAAACTTCAAATTTCACAGGAGACGGAAAAAACCTTCTCATACAAGATGCAATTATGTTATGGTTTCATCGATTTTTGTCCCCCAGGCTGTTATCTGGTAACCTGTTATTGGACCTGTTATTAAAAGCGCTGCAAATTATTACACAACGGTTTATTATTTTC
>JAEMON010000006.1:10519977-10532034 GCA_030264115.1 Lygus lineolaris | reverse complement strand
GAACGGTTGGTCCTAAAACGCTCCGCAAGGTCTCATTTAACGATAAAAATTGTGTTCTATTTTAAATCGCTAGGGCGTTTTGAAAATTTCATCCCCTATTTTCTACCCCTTAGAGAAGACTGACGGTAACGAAAAACTTCGCGGCACAACTAGACTCCGAACGGGGCCGGTATACCAAATTTCATTAATTTTGGTCCATGGTAACTAAGGAAAGTGCCGAGTACGGCGGACGGACGTATTTTTTTTTATTCTTGGATTCTACGTATCTTGAAACGTAAAACCTCAAATTTTGTTGGAGGTTACAATTTTTTTTTCGTGCTCGATTCCAGAGGTTCATTTATTGAAAATAATGAACCAAAAGTTCAGACAGCGCAACTTGCTACACTGCCAGGCAAACGATGGATTTGCTGCACACCACTTTTCAAAACTGCATCATCTCCAGGAATGGGCCACAAAACTGGACCCCTAGGTCTCGTGACAACCCCTTTGGACGTTTTCCTTTGGGGTTACATCAAGTCTCAGGTTTATGAAAACAACCCGCAGACACTCGAGGAACTCAGAGGTTAAGATCAAGGTTCTCATAAGGTTTAAGACCACCGAAGTAGACGCGGAGCTCTGCCAGAGGGTCTTGCAAAACTTCGTCGAGGCGTGTCGCTGGTCCAGGGGTGGGGGGGCATATATGCCAGAAATGGTTTTTCATACATAAATCGGTGTAGACGTAGATTGAAATGGAGAAAGAATTTTGTTTAAAAAACACCATTTTTAATAAAGTTTTGTACAAATAAAAAAAGAAGAGACTTTTGAAACACCCTATATTTGGGCGTTTCCCCTCAAACTTCTGATCAGAAGGCTCTAGAAAGTGTTTATGTTGTTAGCACGATGTTCATAATGTTGTCATTGTTAGCATCGTTCAGAGTTTTTCTGTTTCACAATCTGAAGGCTGTTCATTGGGTGACTAGTTAATGTTTAAAAGAAGTTGTTATTTTTTGGACTTCCATTACCCACATTTATCGGCCGGATCGATGTCTTCAGTTTGTCTGATGAGGGAAATGTAGCCTGAAGACGAGAGGCTGCCCAGGATGTAGAAGGTGGTGACTATGGCAGAAAATGACAGGAACCCAATGATACGCAGGTGAGGCCGTTTCACATGGCCGAGTGAGTTGTACCCTGAAATCAACAGCTCATTAACAGTAGGTAATAACTCAATTTTTGGAAAAACTAAAATCTTAGAGTTACCTACCTATTCAAAAATTTAATTTATTTGTGCCTTTTACCACCTATCTATATGGAAACGGTAGATGGGTAGCTACATGTATGAATATATAACGCCTCCCTATTAAGTGAAAGTGTGAATAGGTTATCTCAAAAGAATGGTTGAGCTTAAGTATGTATAATAATTGGATAATAAGTAGGTATATTAATTTGCAGTGCCAGATTGACGAAGATAATTGCACAGTATGACACAATTGCTACTTTTCGAGGATACGTTTTAGAATTTTTAGTCTATGGAATCTATGTTTGGTCCGGTTGTTGACCCCTGTGAATGTACCAACATTTGATCTCTTTTAATATAGTTTAAATGCTTAGTAATATAATTATTTTCCTGTACATAGCATTTTCAAATCAATTTAGAAGTCTTCTTTATCAAATTCTAGGTGTTTAGCAGCCCTTATGATAGTACCTAGGTACTTACCTAGAATCGATTGAGAAAACACGAAATTTAATTCCGGAAAAACCTAAATTTGGTTTAAAAAACACTAAACATGAGTGGAAAAAACTAAATTTTAAAGGGAAAACTATTTGAAGTAGGAAATAAAACACCGACCACCCATCATTCGAGCTCACAAATTATGAAAATGCTGTCCCTCATTATTTGTACCCATTGGAGGTGACTGACAGCGTGCAGCGACGTCGATGCTCAACTAAACCATAAATTAATTAGTATTTACACCTACTTACACCGAATCCCTTTATTATACTAAATTCCATTAATGTATGATATCTACCTATAACTATACTTATAAACCAAGTTCCCACTGACGGACTTTTTTTAAATTTTTTTTAACGGTTTTTTAATTATTGTTTAACCATTTTTTCGGTTTATTTGAAACGTAAAGCATGAAAAAATAATGGTTGATTTTTTTTCATTATTGTTTGATGACAAAGGTAAACATCTGATTCGAGGCTTCACACTACTTCCCACACCCATAGAAACCAGCAAATTACTACCTTTTTTTCGTCGGTCTTAACGCTAATTTCAGTCTACAGTATAGGTATATTTTCCTGGAGATGAGGAGCATGTTCAAATCAGTACTAGAAAAAAGAGTAAATCCTGCGAATTTCATTGAAATTCTTGTGGATACAATTACACCAGTCATTGGACTTTCTATAGACGACGAACTCTCTGGGAGGATTATTTAGTTGTTTATATACATTGTAATATAGATATATACCTATGGGTTCTCTACAGGTGGGCTTCCCGAGGGCCCCTCTGTGTCTCAGCCCGACTCTGCCTACTGTACCAAAATTGAATATAATTCCTGGTGCATCGAAACTCGGTGTTGAGTAATTTTAGTCATAAATATACTTAATTATAATAAAACCCAACATCATACCTTCACCCAAAGGCCTCGGAAAGAACAGATTTTTAGTTTTTTTGACCATTAAAATATTACCTAGGTAATTTTTGTTTTCAAATTTTTGAATTTTACTTAATACGCACGAGGTACTTACCTAACTACGAATTTATCCTTTGATATTTATTTACATTAAGGCGCCATTTTGGGTTTTTCTGGCTGTTCCTGAGACCAAATTATAACGTGTGGAGTGACACATAATTATAAAAGAAGATTAACAATTGAGGATTACATTCATAAGTACTGTACAGTGGATTTCCATGGGCCATTTTTCTTTATTTAAATTTATGTATTGAAATTTTTGAAATAATTTCTCGTGGTACTTTGAAGTACGAGAACGTAGCTAATTCAATTTGTATTATAATTATTATCTTAAATGATGAACCCATGGAATCGAGTTTAGTTTCATCCCAAAAGCCTCGTTTTTTCAAAAATTTGCGAATAGGTATATTACGTAGGTATGATTAAACATGTCACCTCGCATTTTGGACTCTGTCGGCTGACCTCATGTGCATCATTGAACCATTGACCCGATTTCCACAATATCTACCTTAATGAATAGTTGATCCACAAATTTGCCGATAACCACGGACTGAGACATAAATTTCGGAACCCCTTCGACTAATTTGGAAACATGTGAATTACAGTGTTCTTCCCGAGCACAGAACTCACAATTATACTTGTGCTCAGGATGAACTTTTATGTGTTCCCTGTTTCTAAGGCATCTACTCGAAGTGACTGAGGCTGGCGAGCGGAACTGGACGGTGATAACGACGAGGAGGCCAGCCGTCGCTATCTCTCCGACACCACGTCGGTTCGTTTGCAGATAAATTTTGACAAATCCGGTTTGGTCTGTTTAAAATCGTGTCAAGTGCAATTTTCAGACTGGTTAGAGGTACGACTACGACAATAATTCAAACGGATTGGTTGGTAGGTGCATAATTCTCAAAACAATTAATATCTCGGTCGATTTTCGAAATATTGGTTTTGAGAGGATCAATCTGCAGTGACTCTGAACCGCGGTATCAGGTATACATACCTCCAAAGTACTTGTACAAGTGGATGTTGAATCCATTTCTGGAGGAATACCTGGGACAAGCAGCACTGTAATGCAGTACAAATCAGTTACTGAAATATATGTACTGACAGGATACCCTGTCCGTGTATCCATGTTTATCTGTATGACAACTTACAGTGTAAGTCAACACAGAAGCTGAAATTTGGTGATACCTGAGTCAGCACTGCAAATTAAACAATGTTGGCTACATCCAGATCAAGTAGTGTCTGCACTTTTCCATGATCGTGAGTAAAAAGGGGGCAACGATATTTTCAGTATCCGCCTCTACAAGTGTTTCTGTAATCCTCAGTGGGGTGATATCCATGTTTCTTACCATCCAACTGAAAGCCCCTACACATAGGTACCTACATCAGAATAATAAGAGTCATCCATTCGCACAGACGTACCTAATGCAAATCCAAAATGAATGAAATTGATCAGCCACATTCTAAAGAGGCGTTTAAGAAAATTCTGTTTTCCGCTGATCGCAATACTTTTCCTATCACCTTCAGGTGGGCTGAGGAAAGTAAAAAATAACGGATGATTAATATTTAATCGAGTTATTAGTCAAGTTTTAAGTAGGTATCTTCGTACCTGATCGGTGAGGGTGGCCGTTTTGGAGGCCTTTGGTCATTCCGTTTAGGGCCTGAGATCCGTCGGCCTCTGCCTCCAGCGTGTAGTGGCACATCGTGCGGGGAGGCCTCTCCTCATAACTTTCCTTGGCATCTGCACAATTTCAACAATAAATCGTAAGTTTGAAAGTTCAATAAGAGTTAGGTAAATTGAAAGACAGAAAATCATTTTGGGGTAGGTCATACCGTATATAGGAAGAGGGTCCTTGTACACCTACATGGGATAGGGACAAAATTCCTGTCAAAATGTTATTTTTTTCTGACGTTTTTTATTCTAGATTAAGTCTAGGACACCCTGTATAGGTACTATCTAAATTCTTGCTGAATCCAAGAAGTTTCAGGTCGATTGCAATAAATTATGATTTTTATTTATTAATTTTGGTTTATTATTTTCAATAATGAACCTTTGGAATCGAGCACGAAAAAAAAATTGTTTAACCCCCCCTCAAAATTTGAGGTTTTACGTTTCAAGATACGTAGAATCCAAAAAGCGAATAAAAAAAATCCGTCCGTCCGCCGTACGCGGCACTTTCCTTAGTTACCATGGACCAAAATTAATGGAATTTGGTGAACCGGCCCCATTCGAGGTCTATTTGTGCCGCGAAGCTTGGCGTTACCGTCAGTCTCCTCTAAGGGGTAGAAAATAGGGGATGCAATTTTCAAAACGCCCTAGCTCGAAAATTTCTAATAGGAAGGTATATTTTTTCCATCGATTTAAAATAGAACACAATTTTTAGCGTCGAATGAGACCTTGCGGAGCGTTTTAGGACCAACCGTTCGCTCCCTGTAAGGACTTGAGGGTTGAACGAAAAAAAAGAGCAGAAACACACACACACACACTGCACTGGTATTGCATAATTATCTGCACATGTGATATTTATTCTGTATGATGTATGATGACAATAAACTCATTCATTCATTCATTCATTCATTCAACACGAGTGCGAATCGCAATTCTTCCCCAGTAGGCAAAATCCCGTTCAAATATCAGCTGATCAAATGTTTTGTTTACTGTGAGAAGCTTCCTTGGTTACTGAATTTCGTTATGAATGAATGACACAACTATCGGATAATAATAATAAATTACAAGTAGGTACTACCTACTCATTGTTCCCAAGTAACGATTGTGACTAACCTCGCGATATATAAGGTAGGTAGGTATTTTATAGCAATAGGATCTTTTGGCGATCTATACAGAAAATAATAAACCGTTGTGTAATAATTTGCAGCGTTTTTAAAATTTTGTTAATTTGGTTAATTGGGACAAGGCATCAGACCGTTAGTCGCTTGAAAATAACTATATTAAATTAGTTCCTACCAATACCCTGATTGATATTAAAATAGTAATTTCCCTTTACCCTTCGGGTCAAGCAAGGAAAGTCGGTTAAAATGATGATTCTTAGAAAAAGATTCTGAAGAGAAGATTCTTTGAAAATTCTCTCATAAGCTCATGCTGCATAAAAGGAACTTTTATTGCATTTTTGAAGAAAATGAAGCTATTGCAATGGCCTTAAAAGTTTAAATGATGCAAATTTTTTAGCATTTTCTTCATGAAAATCCGTTTCATACCATTCTAAAACGATTCCTGTAATTTAACACTTTTTTAAAATGTGTATATATATTTATATATGTGTCATTCCAGACGATATCTGCCTGAGGAATTGAGCTAAAAATCGGAGAAAAATTTCAATATGCCAATGATATCAAAAAGAAAGGATGAGTTCGTTAACCAGAATTTTTGGACTACTCCAAGGGTTCAAATTCTGAAAATTTAGAGTCAAATATCGCTTAAAAACGCGTTTTTTTAGGGTTTTTTGGTGTAAATTGCCATCTTACACATTGGAACGAATGGTATATTCAGAATCAGCGTGAAATTTCCTATAAGAATAACCCACCAAATCGGTTAAAATGATTATTTGAAAATTCGCTCAGCAATTCATGCTGCATTGAAAGGAACTTTTTTGAAGATGGGATCGCTGGGAACTTTTTCGATTTTTTCCGCCCCATTCATGTTTTATTCAGAGCGACGTGCCCGTTCATTAGAGAGTCTGTTTGTCAGTATGCATGAGTCTCGAGTCAGTTGCACTGAAGTGACAATCATCTCATTCTTATAATCTAAAAATAGTTCGGCGTGATGTACGAAGCCCAGTAGTCCTCATCTCATTCATAGTGAAATTTTCAGAGAAACTAGCTGAGACTGTGAAACTTCAACATAATTAGGTAGGACCCAAAACCATCCTTCATTTATGGCATTGCTGTCGAAGCGAAAAATGTGTTGTAGGACAAACAGTGGATACGTTTACTTTATAGGAAAGTTTCCGATAAAATTGGTAAAATTCTGTCATCTAATAAAGGTTTTAAAGTGGGTTTCAAAAACAAACATAATCTTATATCTTCTTCGGGTTCTGTTAAAGATAAGTATGAAGTTCAGGACAAATGTGGGGTTTATATTATATTAATAAGCTGAAATGTTCATGTGGGTCAAATTGGTTGGAAAGTGGGAAAACATTTGAGAACATAAAATGATTTCAGGGAGAACGATGGCTTTTGCAAATCATCTGAGGGAATCCAATCATGACTTCATTTTTGATCTGAAAAATAGACAGTTCTTGTAGAAGTCTTTCATTTTGGTTTATTATTTTCAATAATAAACCTTTGGAATCGAGCACGAAAATAAACCCCTCCTCAAAATTTGAAGTTTATTTCAAGATACGTAGAATCGAAATATCGAATAAAAAAATAATAATAATAATAAAAATAAGTCCGTCCGCGGCACATTGTTTAGTTACCTGGGCCAAAATTAATGAAATTCGACATACCGGCCCTATTTGGGTCCTAGTTGTGCCCCCAAGCTCGCTGTTACCGTCAGTCTTCTCCAAGGGGCAGAAAATAGGGGATGACATTTTCAAAACGCCCTACCTCGAAGACTTCAAATAGGAAGGTATATTTTTTCCATAGATTTCGAACAGAACTCAATTTTTAGGGTCGAATGAGACCTCGCGGAGAATTTTAGGACCAACCGTTCGCTCCCTGTAAGGACTTAAGGGTTGAACGAAAAAAAGAGAAGAAACTCTAGTGTGAATCGCAAATCCTCCGAGTAGGCCGATTTCGCATTCAACGATCAGCTGATCAAATGCAACTTTTTTCCAATTTTATAGAGTCAAGTGTCCTGTTTACTTTTACATAAGCTTCCATAGTTACTCAATAAAGTTATGAAAGACCTACTTAAGGTCTTTCATAAGGACTCACAACTTAAAGGACTCACTGTGGACATACTTACAACAACTCTCGGATAATAATATCTACAGGTATGTAAGATACTCATTGTACCAACTCGTCGTATTGTGAACCGTTATAATTACGGTAGATACTTACAATACACAAATAGAATCTTCACACATGGGTGATCTATATATAGAAAATAATAAACCGTTGTTTGCAGGGTTTTTTTTCTCGATATTTTTAGTATACGAAGAGCAGTGATACTCACAAAAGATTATCTGTATGTGGAAAAGTAATGAACCGTCGTGTAGTAAATTGCAGAGTTCTTTGTTAGTCAGACATCTCTCTAGTTCTGCACTGCATCGCCGTCATTTCGAGATAACGCGACCACAGAGAGATCTGTTCGACCAGGTCGATACGGCGATACCGCACGTTTCACAAGCCCCCAGTGCGAATGAGTCTCGAAAGGCTCATCCTTGTCCTCATTAGCACACGGCCAGGTGTTCTGATCGGAATGACGATCACTCGAGTGCCAGAAGAATGACGATCACTCGAGAGTCGTGTCGACCTTCAGTCCAAGTCAGGGTCGGATGACCAAAACGTCTGCAAATCGTTGAGAAGCGATGCAATGCGGAATCCCTGCTAATAGTTAGTGCTAGTTAGTTGGACGGAACTCGTTCAGTTCTCCAAGATGATGGAATAGATCACACAGATCATTAAAGAGTGGATCACGAACTAAACCACTCGCGATGAAGTTGTGGGAACCCATTTTTCCATACGAAGAAAACACCGCCGATTATTTTACAATGATTTTTTTTAACGAGCACATCACTCTACTTATGTCAGTCAAAATCGGTAACTTTCAGCGAATTTCCGAACAAAATTAAACTATAGCAATAGCTGCAAAAGTAGTTATATGAATGTTAGAAAATTTTCTCCAGACGGTAAAAACACTTTTAGCGAATTTTTGTAGAAAATGAAGCTATTGCAATTGGCTTCAAAATTTAAATAATACAAATTTTTGACAATTTTCTTCATGGAAATCCGTTTCAGACCATTCTAAAACGATTCCTGAAATTTAACACTTTTTTATATGTATAATGTATATATATATTTATATATTTATAAATGTGTCACTCCAGACGATATCTGCCCAAGGGATCGAGATAAAAAATCCAAAAAAATTTTAAAATGTCAATAATAACAAAAGAAAAGATGAGTTCGTTGGCCAGAATTTTTGGAGTACTCCAAGGGGTCAAATTTTGAAAATTTAGAGTCAAAAACCGCTAAAAAACGTGTTTTTTGAGGTTTTTGGTGTGAATTACCATCTTAAACATAGGAACATATAATATATACGGAATCAGCGTGAAATTTCCTATAAGAATCACCCACCAAATTGGTTAAAATTATTTTTTGAATAATTTCATGCTGCATGAATGGAACTTTTTTTTTGTTTGGTTTGTATATGGTGTATGTACGTGGATGTAGTTATATAATGAGTACGTATAATAATATCTGACCCTAAGATCTATCCAACAAATCCAAATAAAATGTCGCACTTTTTAAATATTTAGGAACGCCAGACGAAACTCCCACGAAACTTTCTCAGCAAAGGGAGGGGGAAGGTCAAGAAGATCACGTGATCAAGACGACAACCCCCTTTATCAACAGGCTGTTTTGCTTCCTCTCTACCTGTGTGGGAAGCTATGAATTCGCGCAAGAAGTTAAAAACAATTTTGCGAGACCTGACATCATAATTGCTACTTGCATTTTGCGTTTCAAAGCTTTCTGAAACATTTTGGTCTTGTCTGTCAGTGGCAATTCCTGATCCCGGGGTAACTTTACTAAATTATGGTCCGATTTGTATGAACATTTCAGGGTTTGGTTGGCCATTGGGCGCGCCGGGCAATGTCCCCGGGAATCCCAGTCGGCCCCCAGCCATCTCGGTTTTTAAAAATATAAAGAAATCATACTAAAAAAGTTCCATTCATGCAGCATGAGTTGATGAGCGAATTTTCAAAGATTAATTTTAACCAATTTGGTGGGGGATTCTTATAGGCAATTTCACACTGATTCCGAATATATCATTATGTTCTTAAAAGATGCCAAAAGCCCCAAAAAACACAATTTTAGGAATCATTTTAGAATGGTCTGAAACGGATTTCCATGAAGAAAATTTTAAAAGATTTGCATTACTAAAATGTTGAAGCTATTGCAATAGCTTCATTTTCTTCGAAAATTCGCTAAAACAATAGACTAAATTAGAAAAAATTAAAATAAATAAAAAATTTAACGCAGACACCTAGTAAGGAATGGATATTCCCTCCAGCAAGAACCCTTTTATCGTCTCACCCCTTACCTATAAGTTTATCACAAGTATGCCACTGAAGAGGTGTACTACTATGGGTCGAGGGTTAAACATCTTGGCTCACTTCCGGTTTCACATTCGTTTATTCGATCGATCCAACATGTTTCGCAACATAAGTGTTGCCTCATCAGGGATTTGTAATGGTTGGTTATGCGGGCTTGTCCGCTTTTGTCAGTTCATTATTAAATTTATGAAGAGGTGGTATGGTAAGGGGAACCCACATGTCGGTCCCCTCTGAAGAGAGTGCAGTGTTGTAACTCTTGGCCTTCTTGACTATAGGTTAAATTTAGTTAATCAAGAAGGAGCCGTGTCACAAGTCAGAAAGTCCGGTTTTGAATAGGAAAAGCTAGCGAACTCCTAGTTCTATATCGATGCCTCTCACTCGAGCCCACCGCAGGCCATATAATGTGTGTGTGTGTGGAATCGAGATAAAAAATCCCCAAAAAAATTTAAAATGTCAATAATATCAACAGAAAGGATGAGTTCGTTGGCCAGAATTTTTGGAGTACTCCAAGGGGTCAAATTTTGAAAATTTAGAGTCAAAAATCTGTAAAGAACGTATTTTTTGAGGTTTTTCGTGTAAATTACCATCTTTAACATAGGAACATATTTATGGTATATTTGGAAACAGAGTGAATTTTCCTGTAAGAATCACCCACCAAATCGTTAAAATTATTCATTTAAAATTCGGTCATCAACTCATGCTGCATGAATGGAACTTTTCGATTACATATATATTAGGGCCACTACAGGTTGGTTTCCCGGAGTCCCCCAGGGCCCCAGCCCGACCATGTTCAGGGATTGTGCGGATGAGCTCTTAGACGGTCCTTATTATAAATAATATTTGGTTAATTAATTAATGAAGTAATTAACCAACAACATAGTGGTTGGTTGGCGCAGTATATTCATATTCGTGCACTTACCGATTTGTACACCATTGGGGACCATCCTCTGTAATCCGTACGTTACTAAACATATTCTTTTCAAGGGAAGGAAAGCAGTGAGAAGCCTCGAACCAGAAACGTTTCCATCGTTTGGAACCAGAGTGCGTCTTGACAATTACCGTGAATGCAGGAAATTTCACTTAAAAACGCGCGGACGCGACAATCAACACAGAAGTGCGGCGAGTGAAGTAGAGAGAATAGACTAATGAAGGGATAGGGGGGGGGGGGGGGGGGGGGGGGGTTGAGAGGCATTTTTAACAGTAACCTTCACGTTTCAGTTTCGGTTATTGTTGTTGACAGGTCATCATAACTTGGCCTTCGGTGGAACTCGAGAAGTTGACATTGTGTCGCGAAAAACGGAAAAGTTACGTCAAATGATAATAATTAGAAGGAAGGTGACTGCAGCCAGTCAAGCGGTTGGGAAATACGTCAATGACATCTCTGGAAATGAAACTATCGGATATCTTCCTCGGGATATTTTGGTTCCGAGTCTGCCAGCACATATTATGATACCTCAACTACACAATACGGGATACGGGGTACCTAAGTACCTTGGGAGGAGGTAGGTACCTATACAGGGTGTCTCGGAAACAGGTCTGCATCAAGAAGCCAGGAATCGATTACCATGGGTTATTTCTGATCGGAAGTTCCTCTTTGCATGTTGCAAAGCTACTTGCTCTTGCAAGCTACTTGCACATTATTGGTAAATTAATACTCTGAAGGATTTGCAATTCGCACTCGTGTTTCTGTTTTTTCTTCTTTTTGATTCGTTCAACTAATAAGTCCTTTTACAGGGAGTGAACGGTTGGTCCTAAAATGTCAGCTGATCTTTGAACGGGGATTATTCGGCTCACTCGGGAAGATTTGAAATGTCATCCCCTGTTTTCTACCCATTAGAGAAGACTGAAGGTAACGCCATGCTTCGGGGCACAACTAGACCCCAAATGGAGCAGGTAAGTATACCTTCAAATTTCATAAAATTTCATTAATTTCATAAAATTTCATTAATTTGTTTATTGATTTCATTAAATTTCATTGATTTGGGTCCATGGTAACTAAGGAAAGTACCGCGGTCGGACGAATTTTTTTTTAAAATTCGATTTTCGGATTCTACTTACCTATCTTATAACGTAAAACATCAAATTTTGAGTTTTTGAATTTTGATTTTTTTTTTTAATGTTTTTTTTTTTTTGTGATT